>CM061921.1:200240102-200468230 GCA_031002005.1 Vandiemenella viatica | reverse complement strand
CTCTCAAGTACCACAACAGGCTCGAAATCACGTTGCGGTGACAAACCGAAAGTCAGCCGCTTGGAATCTCCAGCGTTAAGCTGGTACACAGACGCGAAGAACATTACTGGACGACACATCGCAGCGGACTGAGGGACACTAATTATTACCACATACGTCATCACCGCCTCTACTAAATACATCAGTTCCTTTGAAATCTTGCTCAACTTTGCGTTTAACATAGTCATACACTAACAGTTTTTTATATGCTTTAATTTCTAACTTTAAACGTTCATAGACTAGTGTTGAACAGGGGCTGTATGACACTTCATTGACATGTACACTATCAAAATGCAAATCTATCAGGCCATTCACAGAACAACGGGGGATGTCACGAATCACTTTCACTGATAACGTATTCACAAACTCGTTGTAGTACTTGGTAACGTGATAACTCCAGGGCTTCATGGTGTTGATGGCGCCGGTCACTGCTGGCAGGGCGTCGACCATGTTGTCCCATGTTAATTCGCCGAGAAACACACCATAGGCAGGCACAGCATTGTTGTAAAACCATATAGTTTTCGCTCCAGCCACTGTTCGGGAAGAGATGGTGTGGTTGCCGAGCGAAACACTCGTTTGCAGATGCTCAGTGTTGTTGAAAAAGCTACCAATTGTATAGACCATCTGTCTCAGTACATCCCACTCATCATGTGTGAGAGTGACTTTATTGTACCCAACTTTTTCGAGTACAACTACTGGATTAAACTCCAGTTTAGGTGACAAACCAACAGTGATACGCTTGGTGTCACTGCTGTTTAACTTGTAGCATGTTGAAAACAGGAGAACCTCACTAGCCATAGTGAACTGGACTTGACGATCGCCGACCGGGAACTGAGTGCGAGCTGGCTGGTGTGATGGCCTTTATACTCCGGCAGTGACGTCAACACCCACTTCTGTTTCAAACAGTATACATCTGAGAGGAAGTGGATTCGTGACATCTTGGAGACCATCATACTCGATTTCCCGATTAATGGATGAACTAATCGTCCATTGTCTACTTAAACCAATGGGTCCGTTTAAACTCCTAGAAGATAAGACTTTAATTATATTTAAGTTACTCGGTAAAGGTGGAATTGGTATACGCAACACACGATGACCACTAGGAACTAAAGTGATAGACGAATCCATAGTTTTGTCGCCACGATACAACTTGTCTGACGTCCGCATTCCAGAACAGGGAACGGCTAATGGAGAGCAGTGACAAAATATTTGTCGGAGACCAAAATGATACATGCCGCGCCACCTACCAATCAGTCAAAGAACTAACGGGGGCTGCCATCTACCAGTGGATCGGTGAACTAACGGTCCAGCGCAAGCCCGCCCGGTGCCGCCATCCCAGCGGCCGGTCAAGGAACTAACGTGTGACGTCATACGACCTTGGCCACCATTGGTCCATTAGAATTTCCCGCTAACCGGATGTGACGTCATGGAGGGGAGGGAGAAAAGGGGAAGGGAAGCCGCCATTTTGTGTCACGTGACCGGAAGTTGGGATTATAGAGCTCTCTTAATGTCCACCTACTGACCTATGACGAATATTCACATCGACTTGTAATCTCGGGTCCAGTAGAGGCATCTGCCTCTCGGCTGAGGGGGTCACTACACTTTCAGGGCATACCCCATTCATTTTAGTGACTTCCTGAATGTGAATGACAATGCAATTCATTGCGTTTGTCTAGATAGTAGGTTCGTTGTTACTTGTTCTGTTAAAAGTTTTAAGTTATGTTTTTATGTTATTTTATACTTTTTATTCCGTTATATAAACATTTTACATTAAAATGTTTTTTAATTTTATTATTATTTAAAATAAACTTTGATATAATATCACCTGGATAAATCGCTGTATCTAAAAATTAATATTATTATTCAATTACATTGCAATGGAGTGCATGCTCGGGTGGCAATTTCCCTACAAAACCATCTTCCCCCTTTCCTGCACCCACCTACATTTGCATTTTAGCTTTAAATTTTTTGAACATTTTTAGTAAATTATTCATAATTTCTCTTGGTAACTTATTCCAATCCCTGACACCTGTACCCAAAAAAAGAGAATCTTCCTACACCCTTGTGCTTGAAATCGAGTGCCACCTTGTGGTCATGGTCATCTTTTCCCTTGCAAGCATTACTTTTAATTCTTACATTAATATCTCATCATTAATATACGAATTGTACACTCTCATGACCCTCTTCACACAAACCTCCTGTCTTCCAATGAATCCCATTCCAGATCTTTTATCATATCTGTTACTGATTGCATTCTGCGGTAATTTCCAGAAACAAATCTAGCAGTCCTTTTTTGCACCCTCTCCAAATACTGTATTTGATACGCAAAATGTGGGTCCCATACTACACTACCATATTCAAGCAATGGTCTGACCATACCATTATATAATTTGCAAACAATCAACACAATTTCCCCCTTTCTTATTACCTCCTTGAACTCTTCCCACCTTCACCCTACTGTACTTGTGCCTGTGAAAATCGCTGTTCCTTTTTGTTATAAATCTTATTTCCCACCCTGTTGACACCTGGAAAGTTCAAATCCTCACCAATAATTACCATTCTATGCTCACTACTGAACTATGAATATGAATTTAGTTTCAATATAAGCTCTTCATCTTTATCAACCACTTTTCCATTACGGTTTTTCTTTTTATTTCACCACATGTCTATCCCAAGTAACTCACAAGGAAGATCCCTGAACACCAATGAACTGTAGTAGTTTTTGCTAACCTGTATGAATACTCCTCCCCTAGTAACTCTTCTATCTCTGCGGTACACTCTGTAACCATCGGGAAAAACCTTCCTGTCTAGTACTCCTTCCTTTAACCAGGACTAGAGTCAGATGCTATTACATAAGTTAGTGAATTATGCTACTTAGGAAGTATAATTACACCTGCTGGCCGAAGCAGGAATGATGTTAAAAGCAGAATAGCAGTAGCGAAAAGATCCTTCATGTAAAAGAGAAATCATTTAGTTTCAAATAATGATTTAGGACTCAGAAAGAACTTTTTAAAATTTGTGTTTGGAGAACGGCACTTTATGGCAGCAAGCTTGGACTTTGCGAATACCAGACAGTAGGAAAATTGAAGCATTTGAATGGTGGTGATATAGAAGGATGCTAAAAATTAAGTGGACGGATAAAGGACTAAACAAACGAGTTTTGGAAAAAAAATGGGCGAGGAAAGAAGTTTGTCGAATAGTCTTACAGAAAGAAGAGACAGGATGGTAGGTCATGTTTTGAGACATGCAAGATTGGTTAATTTGTGAGTTGAGAGAACAGTCGAAGGTAAGAACTGCAGAGGAAAACAGAGATTAGAATATATGAAGCATATAATTGAGGACGTGGTTTGTAAGGAGACGAAAAGGTTTCCCAGGTCTGTCCCCCCTCTGTTATTGTTTCAAAAGCTTCTTCTATTTCTTTAGTATTAGTGATTTTTCTAACTATGTATCTACACTCAGTATCCCTTTGATTACCGATTTTTACCCCCTCACCAGCGGCCCTTAGTCTATAAACGACACAGTCCTGACCCCATACCACTTGAAGTGTGCTCCCTTAGAGGCTTAGCTAACAACTAGGTTATTAGAGCAGTTTGTGTTCATTGAGCCACAGGCGTATGCATCATGTTTTTCTTGAAGACGTTGTGGATTAATTAGTCACTCAAACGAAGTTGCGGGTAACAGCTAATAGATAAATAATAATAATAATAAAATGATAACTTTACGGTAATTGTTATTGTATTAACAAAGCTATACGGAATTACAGCTTGTAGCTTTGAGTGACTTAACTATTTTCTCCATCTGATTCTTTTGTTAGAACGTGTTTGAAAATTGTACACTGAATAATGTAAATCATCTTATATAACCTTGATTGTACAGTAGTATACATCTTCTTTTTTCGCCTCTGCAAATTTTTAAGGAACAATATATATATATATATATATATATATATATATATATATATATAAAAATTGGAGTGACAAGATGACAAAACTTCTAACGCCATCACAGCGTCTCCTCTTTGGGAGACTTCCTTGTTCTACATTTTACGATTCAAGTTACATATGCTACAGTGCAGCTGTTATTATTATATGGTTGTTTGTTACTTTATGTTATATTTTTATTCATATTTGATGATGCGTTGCAATTGTTGCTCTCGTAAACCAGAATACATTTTTTTTTTTTTTTTTTTTTAATGTAATAGACTCACGAGATAATGGTCTGCAGGTGTGGAAAACAATACACTTTGTTTCAGCAACCACGTTATCAAATATTTCCTTTCAAATACCTAAATATGAACTATGATAATTTATTAAAACTGATCATCAACAGCTTGAAGTTTTAAAAATTTGTTTAGAAATTTTGGCGGGGAATCTCAGTTCTATGTTTAAATTAAACAATTGGATTAAATAATTGCATATCCTTAATCCTTGTTGGTTGCAAATGCGTACAGAACAATATCATGTCTAGATTTCAATTCTAACTGGAAACGATAATGTTAGCAACTGTATGAAACGTGGAATTTTACGTACATTTGGTGATCGCCAGTTTCTACAGTGAGATATGAGTTTTTGCGAGACGTTTTGTAAATTCAGTTGTCATACAACATAAAACTATTTGTATCAGCAGCTGCGATCAAAGTGGAGTACTTTGCGACAGGATAATAATTGTTGGAGGTAGAAGAAAAGATTGACAAACTGGACGCACAGTCTCTCGGTGAGGAGTGATCTGGGCTTGATGAAACAGTGATCATGTCAGTAAGTTATGACGTATCCACTTTCTCAAAACTTTGTGGAATATATAATGTAACTAGATCTGCTAAAGGCTGGTCAGCAATAAGCTTTCTTTCTGACTTTATCCAACTTGCAGATTTATTTACAATAATTTAGTGTGTATGAGCTGCTCTAGTTAATAAAGTGTTAATTGAGTTTGCTACTACATCTGCGAAAAAAAATATTTATGTAGATGAAAATTAATATTTATTGTTGAAGTAACTCAAATCAATACTAATATTAACTGTTGTTTCAGTTTAAAACCTATTAGCAGAGACCAATCATGTGTGTATTGAAATGTATTTAGGTTACCATTATAAAATATTTTTTATATTTAAAAGGTATTAAACTATCTCTTTCATTCCCATACTACTGGAATATCAAGGTGACATACTAACCAAGGAGAAGGGAGGGTGTTGAGACACTTATAAATAAGGAAGGAGAAGAAGTTACGGAGGATTTTAAAAAGGCAGAGATTTTTAGTAACAGGTTTAGCGAGAGCATTAGCGACAATGCACCAGACAGAAATTGGAGAGTCTAACTCGGAGAATGAGCTTAAAAACACAATTAGAAATGAACAGACCAAAAAATTTGAAATTCATTCCGAGGATATTATGAAAGAAATAAGAAAGCTGAAAAAACATAAAGGGGCTGGTGTAGATAATATTACTACAGACATCTTAAAGATATCCGAATGTGACATTGTACCTTATCTTGAAATATTATTTTAATTAAGTCTGTATACTTGCTGCTTACCACAGGACTGGAAATGTGCGATAGTAGTGAAGATACATAAAGGAGGGGTGAGAAATAGAGTCGAAAATTACAGCCCGATCAGTTTGACATCAGTGGTAGGTAAATTAATGGAGGGATTGATATGCCACCACATCAGAAATATATGTGAGGAGCGTAAGTGGTTTTCAAGTGGGCATCATGGCTTTAGGCAAGGATATTCATGCAAATCACAGTTGGTGGGATATATGCAAGATAATTCAGATGAAATGGGCATGGTAGACCAAATTTATAGTGTAGCACTAGATCTTTCAGAGACTTTTGACAGAATGAGGCATAAAAGGGTAGTAAATAAAGAAAAAACTATTGGAGTGGATGGGAAAGTGACTTACTGGGTAGAAGAATTTTTAAAAGGTAGAAAAGAGAAAGTTAGGGTAGGAAATGCAGTATCAAAAGAAGTGGAAGTTAAATGTGGACCATTGATATTAATTATTCTAATGAATAATTGTGTTGATTGTTTACTATCAGAAATAGGATTTTTTGCATATGGTATAATGCTATGTAAAATAATCAAAACGGTAGAGGACTATAAACAACTGCAGGGTGATCTGGACAGGATATCTAGTTGGGTTAATTTACATGGGATGAAGATAAATGCAACGAAGAGTAGGCTTATTAGGTACACAAATAAAAACTAAAAGTTGATTACGATAATAAGGTGGGAAAGACTTGCTTTTTGATGACTTGTAATGTAAATTTTTTTGTATTACTTTGATAATAGCTTTTGAGCCTAAGTGGGCAGGACACACTGGTCAGGTAATAGGAAAATGTTTCAAAATTCTGCATTTGTTGGAGAGGGTGATGAGGGGATGTACGAGAGAAGTAAAGGAATTGGGTTACAAAACTTTGGTCTAACCATTGCTTGAATATGGTTAGTATGGGACCCACATTTTGCGTATCAAATACAGTAGTTGTAGAGGGTGCAAAAAAGGACTGCTACATTTGTTTATGGAAATTACCGTAGATCAGTAACAGATATGATAAAAGAGCTGGAATGGGATTCATTGGAAGACAGGAGGTTAGTGTGAAGAGGGTCATGGGAGTGTACAATTCGTATATTGATGATGAGACATGGAAATATATTGGTGTAAGAATTAAAAGTAATGCATGGAAAGGAAAAATTGACCATGACCACAAAGTGGCACTCGATTTCATGCACTATAGTGTAGGAAGATTCTCTTTATTGGGTAAAGGTGTTAGGGATTGGAATAAGTTACCAAGAGAAATGGTGAATAATTTACCAAAAACGTTCAAAGAATTAAAATCTAAAATTTGCAGAGGGCAAATGTAGGTGGGTGCAGGAAAGAGGGATGATGGGTGTGTAGGAAAATTGCCACCAGAGCGTGCACTCCATTGCAATTTAATTAAATAGTAATATTAATTATTTAAATACAGTGATCTCAGAGCTGCTTAATTTCTCCAGGTGATATTACATCAAAGTTTATTTAAAAAAAAAAAAAAAAAAAAAAAAAAAACGTTATCGTGTTTCAAAAGGACAACTGAATTATTTATAACTGATTCTATATTGTGGGAAGTATATTTTAAAACATATTAGGTATCGTTACAAAGATAGTACGATACTGATGATTGCCATTTCTGAGATTACAATATTGTAAAGCACAATCTTTCTTTCTTTCAAGTACTTTTGGCGTTGTTAGTGATTAATAATCATTTCGGTCCTTGGAAGATAGCAGCCATCGCTGAGCTTGTTAGTACAATACGCTGTTATTAGCCCTTGGCTGTGAGCTTCAATCCGGCCAGGGTCAGTGATTCTCTTTCTCATCACAAAGCTTCGCACTAAATTAAGCATCATAAAGAAGATTTTAACACTGATGTCTATTAGCAACAACAGTAATGAGTGATGATTGTTTGGACCATATTGTTTTGCGTTTAATTGTAAATCCAATTTTTTGGATGTTTTAATGAAATGACGAAAAGTGACGTTTTATCGTTAGCTATTAACAGAAAGTATATTTTTGAACCATCCTGAATCACCAATACTTTCAATCAAGTTTCAAGTGGCATGGTAAAAGAGAGAGCTTTGTGAACTATGGATAGGCATTTGTTTTGTGTGGCTGAATACTGTTTTATTACACCGAGGAATTAATTTCAGAGCCCATTCATCAAAACGTTAGCCTCACAGCAAACCTCAGGAAACACGACACAGTAGATTTTATATTGCTGTAATTGGCAAGAATGAATTTATTTTATACACGCCAGAAATAATTTATTACGAAATTCTGCTAAAGTAAAATCGGTTTCAGCCGATTATCTTATACATAAATTAATTTTAAACTCATTGTCCGTAAATTAAAGCGTTATAAATCTGTAAACAGGTTGCTTCTTTCTGTTGTTTTATCCAGTCATCAGGCATAAACTACGAAACCAATTTGCGTGGGGTTGTCACAGTTTCAAACTTATTGATCTAGCTTAAATTCTGAGGTATTTCTTATATCTTTACGAGACTGCAGAACGAAGCTAGAACAGATAGGCGCCACAGATCATATTGCATGAATACACCAAAGATAACTCCACAATACTCCTCACATTGGATTCTGTTAACATTATTTTTGAAGTGAAAACTACTATAGCCACGTTAGGCTATATTTGGACGGGGGTAATTCTGTGAGTTCCCGACTTCCCGTCAGCGACGTGCTATGACGTATTGCGCCTGTGATATTCGCGTTGGACGCTTTTTGGTTGGGTAAAATCATTTGAGTTCCCGTCACCAACATACTAATGTTAACAGAGTACATCTGTAGGTTTAAGTATGACGTGTTGCGCTTGGACAGCAGATACTTGTATCTGATATATAATTATTTATTTGTTGCTTATGTTCTTAATACAAACAGCTATATCCGATTTGACAGTACTTAGCTACCGTATACTTCAAAAAAGGGCGGTCTGGTAGCTCAGCGGTTAAGGCTTTTACTTCAGAAAGTTTCTCTATCCGGTCGCGGGTTCAAATCCCGTAGTGAGCAGAAAGGTTTAGGATATGTATTTGATTTTACGAGCTAAGCCGGGGGTCTAGTGGTTCTGATTTTACGTTAAACTGTAGGCCCCTAAAGGAAAAGACTTGGCCCACCTGCCTCTGACACAAAGGACCAATGGCGGCTAAGGTTGTATGACGTCCCGCCACTAGATGGCACCACATGCTGGTCCAAGCCACGAGAAACTTCATCTGCGCATGCACCGGTCAAAGAGAGGCCAAAGACATTCCGCAAAGCCACGAGAGAGATATCTAGTTCTTCTATTCTTGTCTGACACTGGGAATTCCACTGTCCCGAGCGGCAGGCGTGTTTGCACAGGTGAACTTCGGTTTTGAAATGCAGGTATTTGCTCAGCCATTAAGTACTCTCCGAGGCATCTGTTTCGACACGCGCACTTGCCTGCCACTGCATCTTGCATAACTGTCGCTAATTGGCAGCACACGCCAGCGCGTAGTATGTAGCTGTCGATAGACGGGAGGGCATGCTTCATTGTGTCCAAACATGCGCTCGGTATGGGGTTGAGAAATGCGACGGGTATTTACCAGGCTTTTAAGAGTGGAGAAATATTTCGGTACTCCCGTCGATGTTTGCGAACCCATTATCAGTATCGAAACCATGTAGAAATATTTCGGCGTCTGTTTGCTGTTTCGAAAGCGTGGAGCTGTGGGTGGAATGCGGAACTCAGCTGACGTCCCAATACTGCTGCTGAAAGAATAATAAAAAACAGAAACAGGGTGTAATTATTATGATGTGAATATAGTTATTTTATATATTTATTTTGTGGGTAGAAAAATTTCATGCATCCAAATAACTCGTCAACATTACGTATTTTCAAAATGAAAATCAATATTTTTGCTTCCACGCCGAGGAGTTATAAAACTAGATTGATTTATTGTATTTGAAAAAAATATCGGATACAGACAATTGATTCTCTGCGTAGCGGTTTTGTTGTAATTATTCTAACATACTCGCATTTGATTAAGCGAGAACCGTTCAGATTTTACTCCAACGGATTCTTTTTGTTAGGTGTGAACATTGCCTTATACTTTTTGCAATCTAGTGTAACTTGGCAATAACTGCATTATGCCATAGCATGGAATAGGTTGTTTCTGAAGCTGAATCGACAGAGATGTACATCTAGAACGCGGCCAATTTTGAAACTCATAAAGGCATTGAAGGGGTTTCCTGAAGTATGTGTGTATAACCTCGATGAATTAAGAGTTCCTAAACTAAAGCAAAGTTATCGACTTGAAAACCAGTTTCTTTCCCTACAGACATTTCTGATGTGATTACATGTCAATATCTCCATCAATATACCTTCCACTGATGTCAATCCAATCAGCCTGTAATTTTTTTGAAGCCTCCAGACTCAGTTCTTGGGCACATGCGGAAAATATTTGTGATATGATAAACAAAGCCTTTCCCACACCAGATCCAAGGCTGTAAAAATCAAATTTTCCAATTTGACCATGGAAAAACTCATCGAATGGAACAAGGGGAGAAAGAATTCGTATAAGCATCATTGTGCCACCTTATTTCTCTAATCCTGTGTCTCCTATCATTGGTATGAAATTTTTCATCGCACTCGTAATTTTTGCAAACAAATTCAAACCTACGTCATCTGTCTACACCAGTTCAATCTATATATCAATTCTGTTATGCTTTCGTATAACTGTGGCAAGCAATCACAAATTGAGTGGCTCTTTTCTGTACTTTGTTTAAAAAGAATATCAATATCTTGCGACACATAGCAACAGCAGCCCCATGTGAATGTGAATGGTTATTCTTATCGGGAAATAGAGCGGGTGATTAAAAAGAAAAACAAACGCCCGGTAGACCCAGATGTCCAGCCTGAGGCCCTGGCCTTCATTCCATATTCAGGCAACATCTCGGGAAAAATAGGTAGGATTCTGGCGCTACATGGAATCAAGAGCAAATTTCGTCCTCCTGCCAAGATACGAGATTACCTCCGGCCCGTGAAGGATGACTTGGGATTGATGACTCCAGGGGTTTACAGCATACCATGTCAGTGTGGAAAAAATTATTTTGGTCAGACGATCCGGACTATCAAGGCTCGGGTGGTCGAACATGAACGCAACATCCGCATGTTCCAGATAGATAAATCTGCAGACGCCCAGCATGTTATTGAAAACGGCCACGTAATGTACTTGGGCCATGTAAAGGTACTGGCCAAGTGCTCCTTCTACTGGGAGTCAGTCATCAAAGAAGCAATAGAAATACGTCTGGACAACAACACGGTCAACAGGGACATGGGTCTTTGGCTCAGTTACGCGTGGCAGCCGGCTCTGTCCCTTCTGAAACATTCACCCAGCAATCAGAGAGGTGGCGAGGCGCCGCCGGAAAATGTTTCCGGCTTGCTGGGGTTGGCTAGGACAGTCGCTCCGCCAGCCAATCAACGACGAGCGCAAGACGGCAGCCGCGGGAGGGAGCAAGGGGAGAGGAGAGGCCTGCCTAATAAGGGCGCGGGGAGGCCAGACATCGCCAGTGCAGCGCTGGTTCTCCCTGCACAACATCCAACCTGAAGATGGCGGCAGAGTCAGCTGCCGAAAGCTCGTTGTCGCATTTCAACAACATTCGGCGGAAAACCCGTGAAGAATACATTCCAAATACTTGCATGTCGAAACCGAAGCACACCTGTGCAAACACACCTACTGCCCGGGGCAGTGGAATTCCCAGTGTCAGACAAGGATAGAAGAACTAGATTTTTCTCTCGTGGCGGTGAGAGAATGGTTTTGGCCTCTCTTTGACCGGCGCATGCGCAGATGAGGTTTCTCGTGGCTCGGGTGAGCATGTGATGCCATCTATCGGCGTGACGTCATACAACCATGGCCACCATTGGTCCCTTCGAAACCCCGTCAGGCCGCCATTGGTCCATTTTGATTCACCCGCCTACCGGATGTGACGTCACTGAGGGTGGTGAAAAGGGGGAAGGGAGGCTGTCATTTTGTGTCGCGTTACCGGAAGTGATGATGTGTTTGTTCTCTCCTTCCCCAACTACTCAAACGATTTTGCTTTTCTACAGGAAGAATACCTAAAGACAAATACATTACTAAGCGCGCTAAGCTGCAGGAAAATACTAGTGTTCATAAATATCTTCAGAAACTCAAACATATTTCCACACGGAAAATTTCAGGAAAAATGTGCGTTCATTTTTCCATAGTTAGTTTTCTTTTTCAATACAACAAAAGTGAAACTATTGTTATTCAAGATTATTTTTCTCATGAGAAGTGAGACGGTAAAACAATGAATCGTAATATCGACACAGGAACCCCTTTTGATCCAAATACTGTGTGATTCGTGCTGTTGGCGCTCTCATTAATTCATTCTCAGTTTATTCCGTTTCCTTGTTGGTGCAGGCGCCCCTTTCCCAGAGTACCAAAATAAGCTTCAACATCTTTTGTTATGGTGTTGTAGTCTCCGTCACTGCAGCTTAATGGTAATCACTATCATCACCGAACCGCGGTATTCAACACAGTCCTTCCTTCACAGTTTACTGGTCCCAAAGAAAATCAAACGGATGGAGGATCGAGAGAACAGTGGATACAGTTTGTGTCTTTAACTTAAATTTCTTTTATTATAACGTCAAGCCATAATTTTCGGTATACTATTTAAAATGTCTTGATTTATGATGTCTTAATCATAAACTAGAATGCAGCTTAATGGATGATATCTCAAAATACTGTATTTTCAAAATTCTAGAGTTTACCCGTAATTTACCCCCGATTGGATTAGGTCTATTTGTGAATAAGTTAAATTATGTGTAAGTAAGAAATTAAGGATTTACTCCTTCCTTTTAACAGTAATGTTAATCTATTTTAGATTTACTTAAACAGGTGCCTCAGAATCCTATTATTTTCAAACTATTTATGCTCTACGAAACTATACCTTATAATAAAGTAATGAACGATGCTGGACGTTACGTTTTGATCAACACAGTAATCATTTTCTCAGTATTACTACACGGTTTTAATGGGTGGTTATGTTACACGGACCATTCGAACCTTCCCGGACTAAACCTATTAAGAAATTACTTTTACTTTCAATTTAGTTCCTCTGCATCTGAATTAATCGGTATCGCCGTTTTTTTTTTTTTTTTTTTTTTTTTTTTTTGACTGGTCGAATTTATACTATATGGAGCCTACATTATATTCTGCCGCAGCCTCCATCGTCGTCAGTGATTAACGTTGTGGACCGTCTGCCGTATCGAACAGGTAGCACTTAAAGTTCTTCTTCATATGGGGCAACAGTACAAAGTCATAGGATGCCAAATCAGTTGAATAAATGAGATGAGGAATGACAGGTAATTCTTTGCAAAGAACGGTTCTCAAAAGCTATGGTTTTTTCTTAGATTTGCTCATGAAACCGTCTTGGAAAGCCGCAATAGAATGCAGAATTCAGTGTGCTACTATGCGACAGATTCCAAATGGAAAATTCCCTTCACATTCAAAGAAATCGTGGGCATGTTCATCACTTGTTGGCATTTCTTGGTTCTTGGCGAAATGGGACTCTACCAGTGCGATGATTATTGCTTCTTTTAAGTAAAGTAGTCTTACGTCAAGCTTACCTCCTTCGTAGTGACTCTCAACAAAAAGTTTTCATCGTTGGGAGATTCTTCTATTAAGTTCAGTGGAAACCACAATGTGGCTTTGGTTGCAGTCGCTTGAAAAAACGCGTAGAACAGACTTTACCGCAGTTCCATGCATACCCAATTCTTCTGTTAAAATTCGCGGACATAGAATCTATACAATCACTATCAGCGATACTGTGAATTGTCAGACAGTAGTCTTCAGGAATTAGTAGTCTCAAACATGTTTGAGGTCGAATCTACTCCGGAATATTCAGCAGTTCAGCTAAATCACTCGAAAACTTGTTAATGGAGAGGGTGATGAGAGGATGTACCAGAGAAGTTAGGGAGTTGGGTTACGAAACTTTGGTCAGACCATTGGTTGAATATGGTGTTGTAGTTTGGAACCCACAGTTTGGTTATCAAATACAGGAATTGGAATGTGTGCAAAGAAGAGCAGCTAGATTTGTTTGTGGAAATTATCGCAGGACTCAGTCAGTAACTGATATAATAAGGGTGCTGGATAGGCGCTCATTGGAGGAAAGGAGGAGGGTGAAAAGAGTGCTCGGAATGTACAGATCATATGTTGGTGATGGGGCTCTGAGGGATATTGGTCAAAGAATTAGGGATAATGCATGGAGGGTGAAGGGCGACCATTACCACAAGCTTGAGCTCGATTTCTACATCAACATCCATACTTTGCAATTCACAAACATTGTGGGTGGCAGAGGGTGCTAAGCACCAATCTTAATTCTGCGCATTCCAATCCCGAATAGCACGAGGAAAGAAAGAATACATAAAAGCATCAGTACGGCATCTTATTTCTCGAATCTTATCCCTCCGGTCATTGCGACCCAAATAGGTTTGTGGAAGAAGTACCTCACTGCACTCGCAGGTCATAGAATTTCGCATATTCTCCAATAAATTTAAACGTAAATGACGTCGTCTGTCTCCCAAACTATCCCAGCCCAATCTATGTATCAATTCTGTGACGCTTTCATAAGGGCTGTAAGGGCTGTAACAACCAGTCACGAATCGAGCGGCTCTCCTGTGTACCCTCTCCACTGAGTCAATCAGGCCCTTGCGATAAGGATCCCAAACTCCACAACAGTAATCCAGATGTGGACGCACTAGTGTTTTATACGCTATTTCCTTTGTATGAGCATTACAATTCCTCAGAATACGACCTAAGACTCGTAATTTAGAATTAACTTTGCCTACGACGGAAGTTATGTGCAACTCCCATTTCATGTCGCTTTGTACTATTACCCTCAGATACTTCAGGGACTAAACCGTGTCAAAAAATGAATTGTTTACTTTGTACTCGTGAGCAAACTGGTTCTTTTTGTTACTTATTCGCATTGGGGGTTTAGAGACAAAAGCCACGTCGGGCTACGTAGGGGGGGGAGGGGGGTTCAAAAGAGGCTAAAATGGAGCCACGTGGTTTAGGGACGCACCCCAACAGTAGCGACGTTACGAAAATTGCGGACATATTTCGAAAAGAATTACTAAATTTCAGGATGCGTTATGCACTTTTATTAATTTACATCATGTATCACATATTATATTTGATGCCTGATTAATTTCAACGGGTTATAAAGACGTTTTGTTTGTCGGAACACACAATACTCAACATCTAAAGTGATAATTCATTTACCTATAAAAAATTAAGTTTAGAGAGAACAAAATATTGATGTATATAGCTTATTAAACATAATGAAATATTAAATAAAAACTTACGTCAAGGTAGTCTTCACAAAAGTACACTAAAGGCTTTGTAGACAAATATGCTGAGTCACATTGTGCAAGTTTTAGCTATTTTTTCCTCATATCTTCCTTGTGTGGACCGTAAATAAACAATTAATATGATGTTACACTGAGCCGCTAAACACTACTTATAAACTGTTTTTATCAACAAAATAAGCAAACCACCGCCTTCCTTACAGCAGGGCGACCAGGGATGTGACGTCACAAAAGATGACATAACAGCTGCGGGTATCTTGGCGTCAAATTCGAATCAGCATATAGAAATGCAATTTTGCATTTTCTCTTTGTTTTTATCAAAAATAATAATAAATTTTGGTTATAGTAGCTAGCAAGTTGAAACTTGTCTAGAAACGTACCAACATGCTCATTTGTATCCGGATGACCTGAATAATTGACTGCCTAATTTCCTCCTGTAACTAATTCAACCTAATATACAGAGCTACAAAGATAGTACTGTATGCTGGAGGGAGGCGACTATCCAATATTGACACAGATCCAAGTCATAAAAAAACTTATGATTTCAGGTGATTTGTTTTACGTACTAAAACGATTGTTCAACGTAAATGTGTCACCTTAACATTGAATACACTTATAAATTTCTAAAACATATGACAAGGTCCATGCACAACATAAAAAGTATCATACTTACACAACATACCGCTTTCGAAAGACGAGAGAAAATTGAATGTTTGCTGTTTATTGTATTTTGCGAAAATGATACGAAGTTATCGTAATTAGTTTATATGATATTTTTGATACAACAGTTTCAACCTCAGTGGCTTGCATTTCAGACTTTTTGTTCTTATGCTCGTTTCTTTCGGTTTCTCCCTTAAAATCTATTTTGTGAGCATACATGGCATTGAAAAGTGTATAGAAATAATTGTTAAATTACTTTTTTTTTTTCTTACGGCTTTACGCCTCGTCGACGGCTAAGGTAAATTAGATGCAGGATGGGACTGGGGACAAGGAACGGGAAGGAATTAGGCCATGGCCTTTTTGAAGGAAGCATCCCGGCTTTCGCCTGGAGTGCTTTGGGGAAACCAAGGAAAACCCATATCTGGATACCCGGATGGGGATTCGAACCCGCGTCCTCCCGAATGTGAGGCCAGAACGTTAACCGTTCACCCACCACGCTCGGTGTTAAACAACTGTTGTCTGTAACTTAAGAAGGCATCAATACAGTCAGCGATGGGCAATCGCAGCTTTGCAATGGTGGCAGAGTATTTTGGTGCTTCCCGTTCTAATTTCAGCGGCGGTGACGGATATGAATCAGTGAATAACCTAGGTGTTTTCATCGCCTCAGCGGATGTATAACACCAACTGTTTATTTACAAGTGGTTTGGTATGTTGATAGAGAAGGACAGATGGTTGACCGGTAAGTCGATGCAAGCGAGGGAAAACAGTTCCTCTTCTTTGGGATCGTTGCCTCCTACGACTGATGTATTGTTTTACCCAGTGAGACCTATTTAAAAAGTTTACATTCTGGAAAAGACATTTGTTGAGTGCAGCTGAAACACTAACGTATTAATATAAAATACCAATTCTTGCTTCTACGTAAGGGGAACAAGATATAATCAAGCATCTGAACGGAAATAAATGAAAATAAATTCGCTAAAAACTGTTTGATATCGTGTTGAAGTGTTTTTTCATATACGTATTACAAAGCGGCTGTAGTTTTGGTATCATGAGAAAGCTTTTAAATTGCATTGGTGCAATGCAGTAATCATTAGCAAGTTTGATGCTTACCACTTTCCGACTACTAATCGTTTCACCACTTGCACTATTGTGTGTTTGGGACATTATTGGGAAAGGGCGTGTTTCGTATTAAAGTAACAGAGCTACTAGATCTGTAGTCGCCTTTATGATTATTGGAATTCGCAGAACATTTAATTTTCAATATTTCAGACCTTATCATTCGCGGCTAGCGTAATCAATTTTGACTGTGCCTTGATCCATTCAGTGACATTGTAGTTGCTTTAAAATTAGAGATACAATTATAATCTGTTCAAACGCATCCTTCTATGACGCCTTTTATAATGAATTCGATTGTGTTGTATCATATTAAAAAATAAGGAGCAAGCAAAATAAATAAAAAAGTACTTACAGATGCGAAAAAATAGTTTCATGTGAATCCAATAGTTGCTCATGGATGAATTTGATAACTTCCTTGTCGGTCAAACATTTCTTAATCCTTTTACGATATTTGAATCACACATTTTCAGACTCGATGATGGAAGATGAACCCATTTATCATCAATCTACAAATACTCGATGAAAATGAATGCGACCATGTTAAGTGGGCTCAGTTTAAACATATACTGGGCTACATAAAGCTTCTGGAAACAAACTACGATTTTGATGAAAGAATATATCATCTGAAAGCATCAAACTTCACTGTTGTAACCACATTCATATATTGTAACTTTAAACATTTTAAACGACGCCTGCCTAAATGTTTCTCATTGACGTCTAGTGACACCACTATACGAAGTTCAACTTAAAATACTGCGTTAAGAAATATGTAACATTTTCCATCACCCAGGTGAGGCTTTACGCCTGCTTGACGTCGAGACAATTACTAACGGGAGAGGCGAACGGAAAAGTATAAGACCACAAAATTTTGTAGGAACCAACCTAGCATTCGCCGTGAGTGATTTCTGGAAATCATGGAAAACCAAAATTATGATGACCCGACTATGGATCGAACCCACATCCTTTCGAATGTCAGATCCAACAACTCTCCTCCCAGGCTCGGTGTAAAACTTAATGGAGCAAGAATTCCGTTGGTGTAAGATGTTTATCGCAGAAACAGGTCTGAAGTTACAAGTTGCAAGTTCAAAGTTCTAAGAAATTCTTTTAACAATGTGAACATTTCCAGTTATATTTGAGTTTGAGAAATAAATTATGTTTTGAAACAGAAGTGAACCAATAAAATATTGTTTACAGCTGGAGTTTAAAAGCTAAAAGATGTCAAGTCATGCTTCTAAGTTAAAAGTTGACACCAGTTAACTCTGAATTTACAACTAATGATACTGTCCTTAGAACTGTAGATTTCACTAAATACCTGGGGTTAACAATTCGTAATAATTTGTTGTGGAATGAATTTATTGAGACGGTAATTAGGAAAGCAAACTATAGACTCCGATTTCTTGGTCGTAATTTAAAACTGTGTGCACCAGAGGTTAAATCGATTGCATACAAAGTACTGGTGCGACCTCACTTAGAATACTGTTCTTCTGTATCGGGCCATCATCAAAAGTTATTAATGGAGGCATTGGAGAAAGTCCAAGGAAGAGCCGCCCGATTCGTGATATAGCTGGAGGGAAGCGTAATTGCGATGTTGAAGGGGTTCGTTTGGGAAAACCTGGAACACCGAAGGCGCTGCTTTTGACAGAAGCTACTCGACAAAATCATGACTGATCTACAGTATTTCGGGATGACAGAAAACACATATTACTACCGGCAGCATTCATATCTAGGAATGATCGAGAAAATAAAGTAAAAAAAATCAGGACCAGAACCGACTAATTTCTATACCCATTTTTTGGAAAAGCGATTAGTGAATAAAATAGGAAGGATTTATCGAGCGAGAAAACTTAAAAGCTGATATGAGTAAGTCTTGATAAACCGCTCCGACGATTTTGATCTGGCTTTTCCATGGTATTCCTGATCGCTCCACACAAAGTACTCAAAGTAGACCATGGGCGCCTCCCACCATATCCCGTATATTCCTTCAAATGCACCAACTATTACTCATTAGGATAGGTTCAATGCACGCCCCCCCCCCCCCCCGTCACACCCTTTTAGTGAATCACTGATTAATTATAATAAATAGATAAAAATAAATAAATTATTCCACACAATCTAATTTGCAGTCAAATGCATCTTTCTGTAAAATGTCACCACAAACGATGCGCATGTATCAGAGTTAGTTGGTTCTTTGTTGATGTTTACAAAGATGTGAAAATCTAAAAAAAAAATAAAAATATTTCTTCCAAAATAAATTTTGTAGTATTTTAATTTTTTTAATTTTTTTAAGTGATACAATTAAAAATTTGAGGGATTTGGGGACGCATTGGTAACGACTTTGGTAACTCTTTGCTTTTTGCTTCTGACTTACAGTTCGTCGATGTTAGGGTCATTAGAACTGAGAGAGAACTGAGGTGACGAGAGGGCGCGGCAAGGAACGGAACGAAAAGGACAGTGATCTGAACCTACGTCCTCCACTCAATGGGCTCGGTTAGTACCTCACATCACGCTAAACCACAACTAAATATTTTTTTTTTTTTTTTTTTTTTTACAAATTTGATATTTTGTCTAAATATCAGTTTGTTGTCAATAAAATACACCATCCTGTGAAATTTTAGCACAGTTCGCGCAATTATTACAAATTTCGAGGCTGTAAGATACGTACAGACTTCATGAATTCATAAGTCCCACGTTGGCTTCGGAACTGTAACCAATAAAACTCTATTGCCTTTAGACTCCAATTTGAAAAAGATTTCGGGAAAATCATGGGAAGATTCTCAGAATACTGGAAATATTTTGTGTAGGCATTGTGTTTAGTACGTAACAATAGTTTTTTTTTTATCGTGGCCACAAAAAAGTATTAATCTTTCCTTTCGCTGATCTTTCTATGAATCTTACTGAAACAATGAAAAAAATGTTTGAAATTTGGTTCTGCTATTTTCCTTAAATATCAACAATAGTTCAATTAAGATAAAACTTAATTAATTCGATTCCTCGTAGTAAATGAATACTATGCAAATGCTTGATATGACAGTAGCATTGACATTCTGATGTGGTAACATTGGACTTATTCTCATACATGTTAGTTATTTTCGTCATATCAGAATTGTGCCTATGTTGATTGTAGGACTAAACATTAAAAATAAGGACTCTTGAATCAATAACAGTTAAAGACTTATGACAAATCTCTGTGTTTTTTCTAATCGTACTGATATAATATTGCATTTTGTCCGAATCTTCAATATTGCTTAGCAACCTGTGTCAACAATGGTATAATGGTATTTGTTCTTTGTTGAGGAATACATTTAAATTTCGGCCTTTCATTTCGTATGTATATATATATATATATAATAAAAAATAATAATAATAAAAAAAATCAATGAACTGGTGGTAGTTTAATCGAATATTGGAACTGAGATATTCATTTCTGCCATTGTTTTCTCTGTAGCGTGTTTCAGTTTTATTTTTTGGCCAGACGGGGAATGGTTGTTGTTGTTGTTGGTGGTGTTTTAGGGCGCGTCGACGTCGGACGGGGAATGGAATCCGCGTCTTCCCGAATGCGAGGCTGGGGCGTTACAGCTCTAATTACAGATTAATGCAGACTAAAAGCACCTATACCAAATCTCAGTCTTATTTATAATCAATTCCAAAAATTTTGTACAGACAGTATTTGATTATGCCTGCTTAACATCCTTCTTTAAGTCACTGTTACTAACTGAAGAGAAATTCTCAACGATTTCTATAATTGATATTTATGCTTTCAACACTAATTAAATAACTATGGAAAATTTCAGCAGAGAAAAATTGGAAAATTCGTGGTACTGCTTTTCTCTGACAGATATTTGAATCAAGTCCACCATTGAAAGTTTTCGTGTTTTTCTCATCCATTACGATACTAACGGAAATTAACGCAGCTTATTCTTCACTGAATTCTTTAATCCCGTCACCACGCACTTCATCCTCCATACCATCATTTATGAAATTATTTCAGAAATGGAGATGTTACGTTTCACCATAAAAAGTATGGTTATCTGTGGAGAAGCTGATGAAAGTCTGTGGTCCCATATTAGTACTGTAGATGCAGCAATTGCTGCGTTATCATTTTTTACGAGGCATATGTTGTATATATATAGATATTTTATGTTTATTTATAGATTGTAACTCAGAAAAGGAAGGTTACTTTAGTTAAACTGATTTAGCCTAACATTTGCTTTCAATAAAGAAGATGATCTTTGGTAGTGGCTGCAGCAAAGTTTTGGTCAGCTGTATAAATCATATATAAACAATTGTGGAGTGGAAGTGTACTAAAAACACTTTGTGACAAGAGAACATACAGTATTGTAATGATTGCAACAAGGATTATGTAGTGGTAATATGGAAAATCTGAAATTCTTAGTCTGTACAGTGAACACATGGAGTGCTTAAGTTAATATTTAAAAGTAAACAATTGTGCTTCTTCGTCACATTCATTTTTACGCTCATAATAAAACAATAGATAGACTATTAAAGATGCTGAAGCATGAGTAAATTTTCCTTAGGTAGTGAAAGTGAAATTCAAATAGATAGTAATCGGAAATCATTAAGTAAGTGTCGATCTTAACCTTAAAGTGACAAGATGGGAGACGTTAAATGTGGAAGGTGTATGAAGAAAATAGTGGATGGTAATGGCTGTGTTGGAGCCTGCCAAGGTCCTAAATGTGAGAGGCTATCAACTGCAGAAATGTCATTGATTAAAAAAAAATCATCTATAGTGGATGTGTATAACTTGTACCTTACAATATGTCCAGATGATTGATAATATTGTGAAGAAGTCAGTAAATGAAACGATGGATACAATGAAGTCTACAGTGGAAAACTTATTATGGATAGAATTGGTGAGATAATAAACAATAATGGAACAAATGAAGCAACAAAAAATGGTACATATGGAGACCGATTGAAACAGACAACAGAGGTGGTAATTATAGTACAGCCAAAGACACCAAATCGGTAAAGTGAGGCTACAAAAAACATCTGAAGGAGAAGTTAAATCCAACTGATCTTAAAATAGGAATTGAAAATGTGTGAAAGATCAGAAATGGAGGCATCATTATAACCTGTAGTAGAAAAGAAGAAATTAAGAAGATGGATGCATAGGAGAAGAATGCATTAAGAAGTAAATATGTTGTAAACGTACCAGAACATAAAGATCCTAGGATTTGAGTTTTAGGAGTTGAAGAAATGATGGAGGAGGAAGAACTGTTAAAATGTATAAGGAATCAAAATCCGGAAACAATTTTTTAAGAATCAATAATTAAGGTCAAGGTGAATAAAAAGGTAAAAAATACTTACAAGGTTATAGTAGCATTGGATGCACAAACATTTAGTAGTGACTCAGAAAAGAGTAGAGGTGTCACTTTGTAGAATATTACGAATTATTTAGATGTTTTAAATGCTATTCATATGACCACAAAAAATGAAAATTGTAGTAATGGTACCAAATGTCTGAAATGTGGAGAGGTTCATTTTGCGAAAGATTGTAAAAAACAATGAAATAAAATTTAGTAACTGTATCGAGGCAAATAACAAGCTAAAGTTGAAATTAAATGTGAAGCATAGTGTGCTAAGCAGGGAGTGTCCAGTATACCAAAGGAGAATAATTTTGAATTGGAGGTCAATCACATATGAGCGTTTATAGGAATAAATTCTTTTGGATGTCTGCAAAATGCATAGATGGTAGTAATAAATGTAAGTGTACTAATTGCGAAAAGATACATGATTGCCACATATGCACAGGAGACCACACCAAGTGTGATGATTGCAGTGCAATCACATGTCTCTAAATATAGAAACATTAATTAAAATCAAAGGATATTATCATACAAGATGTGACTCAGAAAGTAAACGCACCGGTGGAATAGTCATATATGTTAATGAAAACCTTCATATGAGGTGCTAAGGACTGATGTAAAACAAGGTGAATGGTGGATGGTAGCTATCAAGTATTACTTGTATTCTCATCTATGGGGAACAATTGTGGGTGTTTATAGATCACCTAGTAGTAGCAAAGGATTATTTATAGATAGGTTCTGAATGGTAATGGAGGAAATACTAGAAATCAGTCAAAATGATTGTATCATTGGGGGGAGGGGGGAATTTAAACATAAATTGGTCAAAGAAAGATGGATTTTATACCAGAAAGCTAGTAACACAAGTAACAGGTCTAGGAATAAAACAATTTGTTAATAGGATTACTAGGGTCACTCCCAATAGTGAAACATTGATCGATCTAGTCATTACTGATAATTTAAATCTGAAATGTATGGTAGTGGACACTCCTAAAATATCAGACCATAATCTAATCATTATCACAGGGATGTTTAATAATAGTAATATTAAAGGGGGAGACAATGTACTAGTAAAGGGTAGGATTGATTACAACAAATTAATAAAAATTATGAGAGATAATATAGGTGACAGCAAAAGTTTTCATAATATACACGTAGGGGAAAATATATATTGAATTAAGAGAGAATATAATTGAGAGTTTACGAGAAGCTAGAAAGTCAGACTTATTGTTGAGGAATTTGCCATGTCCTTGGTTTCCAAAAAAATCAAAGAAGTCAGGATTCAAAGGGATATAGCATACAAAAAGTTTCTCCTATCAAAAGAAATTGAATAAGCAACATAGATAGAGATGAGGCATGGAATAAGTATAAACAATATAGGAATAATTTTGTAAAGCTATGGAGGGAAAATGAACAACAGTTTAATGAGGAAGAATTTACAGGATATAAGAATGAACCAACAAAATTTTGGAAACGCTTAAAAACTTTGTGTAAAACCATGAACAGGGCATTAAAATATGTAATATTTGGCAAGGATTATGTATTTAATTTGAAATAAATAGTAAATAGATTAAATGAGTTTTATATTGAAAGTATTGACGTTGTAGTGTCCCCGTCTGTACGCCTCGGGATTTACTATTTTATGAACAGTTTTATTAATTGTAACAACATAAATGATTATGGGTGGGGTTCTCATCCGAAGTGGTCCTTCACATTAATACAAGTGAAACATAATATATTAAAAAAGAAACATAATGCTTTTATTGATTTTATACATAGAAAGTAAATTTTATTCGATGAAACAATTACTTGAATGTGTAAATGGTTGTTCCCGTTCGGGCAATGGAATTTACAGTTCATAGGTAACCTTGGAGCTCGTTGTGGTCTCTGTAGGTGATTGCATACGTGGAGTTACCGTAGTGATGAGCAGCGCAATGAGAAGTGTCGTGTCGACGACCGTGGTGGCGTACAGAGCTGCGTCGTCTTTCGGCGGGCCCCAGGTATTCGCATCAGCTGAGCGAAGGGTGGAGTGGCGACTTGTGTCTCTCATCCGCGACAGCCCAGGAGGCCTTCAGCACTGCGCCAGCGATGATGCTCGCTCCGTCTTGCCGCGCCGAAAACCAAGTGTCCGTCCGCCGGTATTACATCAAGTGTCCGTCTTGGGCGGAGCTCGTTCCCCTTCTTTCTCCCGATTGGCCGAACATATAACAAACAAAGAAAAATTGTCAGCAACCAGCGGGGATGAATTCCATTGGCTGGGATAACCCCACCACCAGCGACATTTTCTTGGTAGGTCATCCCCCTCCATACAGCCATAGTCTCTGTGGGCTGCACTTCTTACGTACAAACAGTTAATTGTGAATGAATGTTTCTTTGCCAGCGACGTCTGCAAAATCTGACAGCTCAGCGCTTGGGATTTTCAAAGATGCCTTTCATTCGTCGAACATTCAAACAGGCGAGCTCACAATGTCACGCTGTGTCCATTGTTTTAAACAAACCCGCACTATATTCGAGAAGCTCTCCATCACTTCAGTAAATTAATGACCCAAAACATTCGGTAACAAGGGAAGTCTGTTCTTTTGAACGTCAACCAGACCTCAATAAAGTACATTCTTCATTAGTCACTAGCCTGTCGACTGTCCTTTCTATGACAAGTAATAATATTAAACATTCCTTATGATAACCTTGTCGGTCGAGAACCGCATTCAAATCAAATCAAACGAACTTACGTAAATTAAATACATTATGGCAATAAAACTACTGAATCTAACAACAACATTTCTTGTTACTAATAAGCAATGAGATCTACAGAATGGGACATCTCAACGTGTTAATAGAAAATATTCCAAAAACAGGTGAATATGTAATGACACCCATGATTGATAATCACCTTAGAAAATTTAATGAGGTGACACAGGAAAAATTGGTGTGATAGTTCGAAAGTTAAGAAATATGATGGGTTCTGATGGAGTAAACAGTGAAGTATTAACAAGAGTACGGCCTTTGGTAGGAAGTACAGTAACTAGTATAATTAATGAACATTGAAACAAAGGAATTAAAAACATCTATTATTGTACCAGTTCCTAAAGTAAATGGTAGTTCAAAATATGTAGATCTTAGGCCAATAAATAATTTTTGATTGATGGAAAAATGTATTGAAACTATAGCTTATAAAACTTTACTAAGGTTTACAAAGGAAAATGATCTCATAACTGAATACCAATCAGGATTTGTGGAACAGCATAGTAGAGAGACAACACTTCAGTTGGTTGTAGGGAACTTGTTAGAGGCAATAGATAAGGGAGAGGGAGTAATAGCAGTATTTTAGGTGAGCATTTGAAACTATAAACAGGGAACTGCTGTTAAAAAAATTAGAAAAAATATCTATAACATCACTGGGGAGGTTTATACTTGGTTAGAAAATTATTTAACAAAGGGGTATCACAGTATTAGATTCAATAAGGTTCTATCAGAAGAAAGAGAAGTGAAACATGGAGTTCCACAAGGTAGTAATCTAGATGGGAAAAAAACTAGAAAAAATGATACTGGTAATTAATAATGAGTTAAAATTAGTTAAGTCTCAATTGTGGCAAAAACAACATGTATAATGATGGGGAAGAAAAATGTTAGGGAACAGGCAGAGGCACTGAATTCTGTTGTGATAAATGGAACTAAAGTTAATTGGGTTCAAAATTATAAATATCTTGGTGCAGTTATAGACAATCAGCTTAAGTTTATAGATCAAGTAGATTACATAAATTAAAATGTAGCAAAAAAGGTAAATTTACCATACAAATTAAGAAACCAGGTAAAAAGCTATTGTTTAAAGCAATTCTGCTGCCTCACATAAGATACTGCTCCACATTACTAATCATGGCAAGGAGTAGAGAAATTATGAAATTGGAAAATAGTTTTAACAAGGGAATGAGGGCTGTTCTAAATAAAAGACGAACTGAAAATGTCAGTAAGATACTTAAGAACTTAGGATATTTGTAAATTGAAAAAGAAATAATTAGAGATGTACTGACTTTTATAGATAGGTTCGAAAGTGTTTTATTGCCAAGATATGTGTCTATATTAGTACAGAAGAATAATGATGTACATAATTATAAGACAAGGCAGGCAAATCATTTCCATTCAACTTATACAGAGCTAGTCAAAATGATTGCAGTGATTTCAGAAAGTTAATACAGATTTATTATTTGACATATACTTACAAGATTACACAGATATATAAACAAACTGTGAAAGTTTGTTTGAGTGTCTACAGATGCTCAATATGTGCACCTTTAGTGATTCTGGACACATCAAGCCTATAGCCTAGTTCTTCCCATACCTGATGCAGCATGTCTCTGTCAATGAGAGCAAATGCATTGGTGACGCGAACCTGCAGGTCTGGCAGATCAACTGGTACTGGTGTCACGAACACTGTGTCTTTTACGGAACCCAAAACAAAGAAGTCGCATGGGGTTAGGTCAGGGGAACGAGGAGGCCATGACATCAGCTGACGATCAGCATCCTCAGCACGACCAATCCATCTGTTTGGAATCCTGGTGTTTAGGAAATTACGGACAACTAGAGAAAAATGGGGTTGAGCACCGTCCTGCTGGAAAATGAAATCTTTACTGTCAGCTTCCAGAAGTGGCATGAGCCAACTCTGCAACATTTGCGGATAGATTGTCCCTGTGATCGTCACCTCTTTAAAGAGAAAATGCCTATATAGTTTCTTTCGGGAGATCGCTCAAAAAACATTCACTTTGGGAGAATCACGAACGTGCTGCACACAAGCATGGGGGTTTTCGATCCCCCAAATGCGCTCATTGTGCCTGTTCACTTTTCCACTCACATGAAAAGTGGCCTGATCACTAAACACAAGTTTTTCTGCGAATGTTTCGTCTTGTTCTAGACATTGGTCACAGAATTGAAATCGACACACTTTCTCGTTGTGCGACAGTGCTTGTAGCAACTGTAAACCTGTAAGGCTTCATACATAGTTGCTTCTGTAGGATTCTCCAAACGGTCTTCTGTGGAATACTTACTTCGCTCGAGAAGTAGACTTCTGTGGGCTATGAACGTAGCTGGTGCGCACACGTTTAACGATTTCTTCAGACACAGGAGGGCGACCTGTTGTTTTACCCTCACAAAGGCATCCCGTGGCTTTAAACTGTTGATACCAACGCCGAATGGTTTTAGCATTCGGGGGATCTTTGCCAAACTTTGTTCTAATGTGTCACTGAACAGTTACAACAGGCTGAGTTGAATGAAATTCAGGAACAACGTACGCTTTCTCACTTTCAGTCATCTTGCTCTCTAGCGCTTTAGCGGCCACTGCGGGAAGTTTGCATTTAGTGCAATCGAAACATGGAGAGCCACTTGTCTTATAATAGCAAACCGCATCATCGTATCTATAATAGGACAGCCAAAAGAACAATCATGAAATCGCTGAAGCACAGAAAACAGTGTTGCACAAAGGTTTAAAAATATATAACAAATTACCTGAAGAAATAAAAAGGTCCAGAACTGTTACAAGTTTCAGAAAAAAGCTGAGTAAATGGCTAGAGTTGAGTGATTGTAATATTTTCGTTTGAATGTTTCAATGAAATTAACGACTTGTTTGTTTTTTCCCTTTTATTTTTAATGTGATGTATGAACTGTAATTGTATATGTATATTAGCCATAGCCGGTGAGGGGTATTGCTGTCCCCATCCGGCGTGTCCCCAGGTGGCGGATAGGGGAATGCTCTGCAGATATGCAGGGTAGGTGGGACATAAAATACCAACCGTGGACCAAACCAGCACTAAAGCCTTCCATCTGGTTATCCTCTGAAACTCAACAATCCAGTTGTAACACCCATATACTTCACATGAGGTATACCATAATCACCCTCAACTTCAAATAATCATAATGGAGCAACAAGGAAATTACCTACTACCCCAGGCCCCAGTCAACGTGCTGGATTCTCCTGGTCATCGGATTCTGGGGGACATGGAACATCATGATAATAAGGATCGGAGCTTCTCGAAACCTCTACGTAAGCATTACATCGGCACCCTTGTAAAAATGGGTAAACTTAAACAACTCACAAACAAACTACAACAATTTCACATCAAGATCTTCACAATACAGGAGACGCGATTCACAGACGAGAGTCATTTAGAACACGGAAATTTATAGGATTTATAAGAGCAAACCTGCAGTAAGAAGAGGAACACCAACAATGTTTGGCACAGCATTCGCTGTCCACAAAATCAGTCATAGATAACATAGACTTCAACTCAGTATCAGAACTCATCTTCATGCCCTCTTTCAAATCAGGGAACAAAAGATACATGATAATCAATGCCAACGCACCCACACATGATCCAAATAGAAAGAAGCCGGAAAAAGTTGAAAATGTTTGGGAAGATATGGAGGAAGCTACCAACAAAATACCTGAAACACATAAAATTTTTACTTGGGGACTTCAATGCACAGTTAGGCAAAGAGAAAAAATACAGACATATTACAGGAACCTACACAGCACATAATGGTACAAACAAAATGGAGAACACCTTATAAAGTACTGTCCGAGCTTTGACCTAAAAATAATGTCAAAGAAATTTCAAAAACCCAGACGGAAACTTAAGATCTGGATCTCACTCAACTACTTATGGTAAGAATTTCAAATAGACCACGAAGCCATATCAAATAAAAACAGAAGAGAAATTTTAAATGTGAGAACGCGTAAAGGATTCTTTGAATCATATCATCACTTGTTACAAGTAAAGATTAGGCCAATCCCAAGAAATAGGAAAATAACAAAGAAGACTGTAACCAGTAGAACAGACCTAGAATATCTGAAGAAAAACAGAGAAAATGTCATGAAATAAATTAATCAAAATGCAACAGAAAATTTGGAAGACCTGACAAATGCAGTCCAAAAGGCAATGCGTTGGGGATAACCTCCTAGAAAACGCAGAAGTAGATGGTGGAACATGAAATGTGACGAGGCTATTGAAAGAAAGGTTCAGGCATGGACTAAATTCAATACTAACAGAACAACAGAAACATGGCAGCAATTTCACAGAGTCCAGAAACAAACCTCAAAATAAATTAGAAAAGAAAAACGGTCATACGACAGAAAAAGGATTCAAGAGATTGAGGAAGACTTCAAAAGAAATAATACAAGAAATTTTTATAGAACTTTCAAAGAAAATACACTCCTGGAAATTGAAATAAGAACACCGTGAATTCATTGTCCCAGGAATGGGAAACTTTATTTACACATTCCTGGGGTCAGATACAACACATGATCACACAGACAGAACCATAGGCACATAGACACAGGCAACAGAGCATGCACAATGTCAGCACTAGTACCGTGTATATCCTCCTTTCGCAGCAATGCAGGCTGCAATTCTCCCATGGAGACGATCGTAGAGGTGCTGGATGTAGTCCTGTGGAACGGCATGCCAAGCCATTTCCACCTGGCGCCTCAGCTGGACCAGCGTTCGTGCTGGACGTGCAGACCGCGTGAGACGACGTTTCATCCAGTCCCAAACATGCTCAATGGGGGATAGATCCGGAGAACTCGCTGGCCAGGGTAGTTGACTTACACCTTCTAGAGCACAATGGGTGGCACGGGATACATGTGGACGTGCATTGTCCTGTAGGAACAGCATGTTCCCTTGCCGGTCTAGGAATGGTAGAACGATGGGTTCGATGACGGTTTGAAGGTACCATGCACTGTTCAGTGTCCCCTCGACGATCACCAGAGGTGTACGGCCAGTGTAGGAGATTGCTCCCCACATCATGATGCCAGGTGTTGGCCCTGTGTGCCTCGGTCGTATGCAGTCCTGATTGTGGCGCTCACCTTCACGGCGCCAAACACGCATACGACCATCATTGGCAACAAGGCAGAAGCGACTCTCATCACTGAAGACGACACGTCTCCATTCGTCCCTCCATACACGCCTGTCGCGACACCACAGGAGGCGGGCTGCACGATGTTGGGGCGTGAGCGGAAGACGACCTAACGGTGCGCGGGATCGTAGCCCAGCTTCATGGAGACGGTTGCGAATGGTCCTTTCTGATACCCCAGGAGCAACAGTGTCCCTAATTTGCCGGGAAGTGGCGGTGCGATCCCCTACGGCACTGCGTGGGATGCGACGGTCTTGGCGTGCGTCCGTGCGTCGCTGCTGTCCGGACCCAGGTCGACGGGCACGTGCACCTTCCGCCGACCACTGGCGACAACATCGATGTACTGTGGAGACCTCGCGCCCCACATGTTGAGCAATTCGGCGGTACGTCGACCCGGCCTCCCGCATGCACACTATACGCCCTCGCTCAAAGTCCGTCAGCTGCACGTACGGTTCACGTACACGCTGTCGCGGCATGCTACCAGTGTTAAAGACTGAGATGGAGCTCCGTATGCCACGGCAAACTGGCTGACACTGACTGCGGCGGTGCCCAACCGCTGCGCAGCTAGCGCCCTTCGACGGCCAACACTGCTGTTCCTGGTGTGTCCGCTGTGCCGTGCGTTTGATCATTGCTTGTACAGCCCTCTCGTAGTATCCGGAGCAAGTGTGGTGGGTCTTACACACCGGCGTCCATGTGTTCTTATTTCAATTTCCAGGAGTGTATTACAGGTTACTAACCTCCAAACTTTTGTTTCAAAAGGCCAGATCCCTTGAAATGAATACCAAAGCAAACTGTAAAATTCTAGCACAATACTTTGAAAATCTCCTCAAATGCGAGAAACCGGCTAGAAAATCAACCCTAACTGAAACTTCACCAAATCCGGACTCTATACCACCCACACTCGAATAGATAAAGGAGATCATAAAATAACTGAAAAACAACAGAGCACCGGGAGAAGATGGCATTATTGCCGAGTTCTGGAAGCTTGGAGACGAAAATCTCACAAAGAAAATGCATAAAATTATTACAGATATTTGGGTCACAGAGAAAATCCCACAAGATGGAAATGTGTACTAATACATCCGTTACATATAAAGGGTGACAAGATGGATCCCAATAATTTCAAAGGTATCTCATTGCTGCCAGTCATTTCTAAAATCCTCTTCAAAGCCCTACTGAACAGGCTGGAACTTCAGGTAGATCCACAAATAGGTGAATACCAGGAAGGAAGATCATGCATCGAACAAATCTGGAATCTGAGAACACTCCTGAAGATAAGACAAACAAACAATTCCGTAGTAACATTTGTGGATTTCAGGAAGGCATATGATTCCATAGACTCACAGACGCTCTATGACATAATTAAAGAATACGGCAGAGACAAGAAGACAAGGGCTCTGATACAACAAACACTCACTGATACCACGTCTAAAGTGAAATTTATGGGAGAAACGTCAGAACCATTCAAAATTTGCACGGGTGTCAGGCAAGGAGATGGATTATCACCGATTTTATTCAACATGGTATTGGAAAAAGTTATAAAACAATTGAAAAATCAGGTCAAAGGAATACAGCTAGGAAGAACACGATATACAGAAACAATGATGAGATGCCTGGCATTTGTGGATGACCTGGCAATACTCAGCAACAATTGGCAGGAAGCACACACAAGACGCATTGAAACAGCTACATCAAATTGCCGCTAAAACAGGGCTACAAATTACGTATGAAAAAGCGCAGTACATGGAGAAAGAAAACAACAACGTACAAACAATACACACAAAATTTGGAAACATAAAAAGAGTCGAGAAATTCAAATATCCAGGAGAATGGATACAAGCAGGAGGATCTAACAAGCTATCAATTTTGGAAAGATCAGAAAAACTTCAGAAGGTTTACAGACTCACATGGTCATATTATAACAAAAGAATATATCAAGACAGGCCAAACTCAGACATTACAATACAGAGGTACTGCCAGAAGCATTATATGCATCAGAAACAACCATGATTGGGGCTTCAGGAAGCGGAAAAAGTTGAGAGCAAAACCTTTAGAAATTTTTTTGTAGCAACATATAAAGACGGCATAAGGTTGAAAACATCAACAAAAGAACTACACGAACATACAGATAGATTGACAGAGATGATCAGAAGACGTAGATTATAATTCTATGGATATTTACAGCGAATGAGCAGCACTAGTCTCACAAAGAAGATCTTTGATGTGGTAAATGGTTCTCTCAGGAAAGCCAATTGGTTCCAGGAAGTAGAAGAGGACTTGAACCATGCAGGAATCAGCAAGGAAATGACACGGGAAATGGGACAATTCTGGAAGAAAATTATGAACACAAAATTTAAAATACAGAATAAAACAGGAGCAAAATGGACTGAACAAAGGGAACAGGAACACAGTGAACAAATGAAGAGGTTTTGGGAAGAGAAGAGGAAGAAGACAAAGACAAACAAAAACTGAATAATCATGAATAATTTGAATTTAAACACAGTCCTCAAGGGCAATAATGATTAATAATAATAAAAATATTAGCCATAGGCTATTTGGAAATAAATATATACTACGTTATTTTTGAAAAAATGCAGTATATTCAAAGACTGGTGTTTTTACTCTTCTTCTACTCTCAAAAGGAAATCTCATGATTTTTTGTTTTTTGATTTTGGTGTATAACATCGACGAATTTTTTAAATTCCATTATTAATTGGTGCTTTTGCAATATAACCAGAAAACAAACTGGAAAACCTAAAGGATGTCATGCAAACTGTTAGTAATATCAGTATCTAAGATTCAAGTTTCTCTCAGCGTTGAGAATCAATATAGTCTTCTTGGGTGACTAGCCGAGTGAGCAGGGTGTTTTCACACGATATTTCGGCGTTCGGAAACTCTGTCGCCATTTTCTGGTAAGTGCCGGATGTGGCAGAAGGCCGCTAGCCAAATTCAAAGGAGACTGCTTCATCTGTTCCAAATTTTATTGATATCTTTGAGTTGTTTAAAACTGAAAATGGCGAACAATAACAATATGCCCTAGCATTTTTATTTTTCCAATTTTAATTTAGAATATTTTTAATTGCTATTACTTTAAAGTATCACTACTTTTATCCAAAACAGAAGCACTGTAGAGTTATTACAAACACAAAAGTGAAAAAATGGAACTATTAGGGTGGAATGTGTATTATTGAAATGTGACGTCCCACTTCAGCGGTGGTGGATTAATCAGCCGAATTGCTCACACCGGACTGATTCGTCTGTCAGGATTGGAGGCCAGAGGTTTTAGAATTCACTTACTTGTCAGGAATCTCGACGCTGTCCCAGGTCTCTGGCTTGACCTCTGCAGCTGCCCGCTGTCCTACGTTAGACTGGCTAGTGCCTGACTGCCATATTCATTACTTCGAGTACCAGTGGGCAGGATCTATCGTTAAAATGAGAAGCCATGTGTGTGTAGACACCTTAGTTTATTGTTGTACCAAGTTACAGCAGAGCAGGTGCCTCCAGGAAGCTTACAACTCGGGAAGCTGGCTGGCACGCGAACGAACCCTGAGGCGACTGCAAGAGTTTCGGGCTTGTGCGAACAGCTGAGGCCGAGGTACTATTCTCCGGCCTTAACATTGGAGAGTAGCCACATGCATTGGTCACGCGAATCTTTCAGCTGAATGTTCTGGTGGAAACCACGAGTGACTCGCAAGGAACACACGTTCCCATTCCCGTGCTTCACGTTTCTGTGATGTGTGATTAAGCTTGATTTTGTTAACTAATCTGTCCTGGTATTTCGAATGCGACCTTTACAGATACAAGTGCAGATTGTGTTATTTCAACAACCCTACTAATTGAACGTATCTCTTCCCCATCATTTTCTCTTAATTAAAAATTTCGCGTTCTGGAGAATGTGAGTTCGCATCCAGATTTCAATTTCCAAGGTTTCACGAAAAATCTCCCAGTGAATGCGGGGACGGTTCCTACGAAAGGTCATGGCCGATCTCCTACCTGTTTCTTGTCCAAGTCCTTTCTAGCCTCTATTTGTCTCGATGTCGATGAGGAGTAAAACTATAAGGAAAAACAGTATCAATTAAAAATGAAAGGTATAATGCAAAGTGTCCGCATTGAAAGTTTGATCAATTTCTAACATGGAATAATTATAAGCAAGGTTTTAATTTGAGCAACATGATTATTGTTTCGTTTCACTTTTTACATTAGGCATTTATGTAGTCCGGTGGATGAGAGGTAACGTTAGAATCGACTCCGGTTTTATCCCCGTTTCGTCCATCTACCATTTCGGTCTTTCACGGGTATTTGAAATTATTCCAGGAGAATACCATGATGGTTCCTTTGAAAGCCTATGGCCAATTCACGTGCCACTGATGGTCCACAATGCTCTCTCTGCTGTAATAATATTACCGTCGACTAGCCACAATGAAACAAAAAATATTGCACCTGTTTTACAACTATTCTGATTGCTGTGTTTTCACTACATTAAAAATATTAATGTTATTCCAAGTAAAGACTTTTGCACAATGTATAACTTACATGTCAAGAAAAATACTTAATTGAGGTCAGGAATACTCGATTGTAGGAATGCGCGGCTTATGTGCTAGACACTACGGTAACGGGATCGGCCGGCAGATTTGTTATATTATCTATTATTGATTGGATCTACCTTCGAGCTAAATAGATTTGTTAATAATTTATGTAAAATCAAATTAAATTACTTTGATTAATGTGTGCTGTATTCAGAATCCCCTAGATTTAGATTTAATCTTAATTCTGTTTTTTAGTTGAATAACAAGTACAAATTACCATCTTCAGTATGTACGACCGTACAATGCTTTCTTAGTCGCGCTATGTTGTCTGCCGTCATCAACAACTTTTACTTCACAGCGCAGTTTAGAAATTTGCTAACCATGCTACAATGTTCATTTGTAATTTTAAGGCTGCTTGTTCTGATGAGACTTATTGTGGAGAAGTATAGAACAATATCAATACGAATTGTTATTTTTACTGTTCGCGTAATTTTAATTTCGGCCAACAGCATTTCCCTCAGAGAAGTTTATCTTGTCATGGTATTTACACTGACTAACAGAATCGTTTACAGAAAATTGTAGGTTTTATCTCTGATCTGTTCAACTGTTTGCATGAAATTTATTTACCATGTCTGAGATGAAGCTAGTTGTAAAGCCATATCAGTAGCCTTTCAATTTCCACTGGTAGTTTTATCCAGTGCTGTTTGAAAAAACTTTGCCAGACGGGAGAAAAATGTTCCTTTGTCTGGTCGCAAAGACTTACTTACAGAATGGCGCGGCATCATAAAGTTTAACAATATCCGAGCGGGTGGATAGAGTGAGGAGAGCAAGTCGAGATCAGCCAATTTAACACGTATCTGCTGCGAAAAAGTTAAAATCCTCCTGGATAAGATTGCCATTGACTTCTACGTCCTCTGCGTAATAATGAAGAACTTTTTGTATGAGACTCTCATTTACTTAATTCAACACCTTGTCACAGAAGTAGTTAAAACTTCTGAAACTGTAAGTGAAAAAAGGGAATCTTTGAACGTATGCAGTAACTAAAGTATACACTTTTTGAAGCACGCAGTGCTGTATCTTTATTAAATGAAATAGATATACTTGTACAAGAGTACAGTAAATTTTTAATCATATTCTGGCATCTAATGAAGGCTTAAATCGACATAGAATTAATAAAAAAAATTCACGCTTGCCTCTTTGTAACAAATAGAAAGGTAGGTTGACAGTAGTCCAACTACAGAAATTGTTACTTTCGAGAAAATGATTCATTGGTACTTGTTTGATTTTCATGAACTTTTGTTAAACATTGACGTGAATTCACAAAAAGTACAACTATTTTTTTGTTTATTTATCTAAAAATTACTAAACACTTAACAGGTTTCCAATTTTTTTTAACGTTCTTGGATGTCATTGTTCGATGTTCGAATTACATGAAACATAGATGGCTTGTCGCCAGCAGTATTCAAATTTTACATCTATGTGTTATGTGATTTATCAAAACCTAGCCACTTCACTAGTATCTTATTCTTCCTTTTCTTGAATACTCGTTCAGGTAGATTGTACTTGGATGTTTTAATTGTAATTCCTGCTGGTGAAGTGCTCCTGTAATATATTTATCCTCTTAATCACTAAGCAAAAATTTTTCCGTTGTCAGTCTGTAAGTTTTAGGAATATGACCACACCTTACAATTATCCTTACGTATCAAGCAATATCAGTATAGCCGCTGTTCTTGCGAGAGTATGGGAGCGTTTCGCAATACCAGCTTGATACAGATGATGGAGTCCCTTGATTACTACATGACGTATTCGGAAATTTCTTCATGCTGGTCAATGGAGGTCTGCCACAATTTGATCCATGTTACAATATAATGTCTCGCGAAGTTCTTCAATCACTGATAAAATTTCGTTGTAGTACGCCGTATGTTTTGCTGATGTCAATGCGGTAAGTAACTTCAATCTTTCAACGAGTTCATCCGGATCGTCCAAATACACATATTCCTACATGGAGAGAAGACCAGATCCAGACTGTCTATCAAGTTAAGAGATTATGGTTTTATACTTTGCACAGTGTGCAGGTTTCAAAACTTTACCGGAAGAAATGATGTTGACTCCATGGGCACTTGTGTTATTCAATATTTCAAAATAGCTTTTCAAATCCTTGACAGTATATGTTTCAAGGTTTCTCAAAACAACAGTTCCATTAACTCTTCTGTTCTTTCATATTCAATATAATCGATTACAACAACATTTTCGTCAGTAGTAACGGGGAAATTTCCAATTATTAGTGACACTTAGTGACTTCAAGCAATCTTTGATCAAGCCACGAGATTGCTGTTGCTGCTGTATATGTCGCTAAGATGACAGAACATTTTCCATTATATCCTCCACAGGTCTGAAAGGATCTTTTAAAAATGTGTCAATATGGCTCGTAAAATTGTATTCCGGGCCTACATGATACCATGTTTAGTTGTTTTTGGGTCCTTATTTATAGACCGAACGAAGCTTGTGCGTGTTCACTTTACTATTTTATATCTCATAGTTACTTTTGTTGTAAATCGTTCGTATATTAGGCGAGAAAACTTGGTTTATTGCCTCGCTTCACATAGAATCTTATTCCTTGCGACGATACGCTCAACCGTGGTCACTTCTATCATATTCATAAACAATAACACTCATTAATTGCTTTTTCATTATATCGTTTGGTTACAACATCATCTTCATTGATGGGGTCAGCTACATGTTTGAATATTCTACCCTGAAAATCCAAATTACCCTCCTTCATAAGAAAAGTATTTGTTGAGGTGAGTGCATCAACACTTATTCTACATCGATGATGTTCTACCAAACATGTCCATTGTTGTAATGATGACAGTACCTAGTGTGCTTGGCTATTTATTCAACAATAAATCAAATCCGTTGCGGAACCTCCAATGATAAATGTCGCAGTATTTGCCAATAAAAAAAAAATAAAAAAATCCGTGTTTACTCTCGTTTCCTCTTGTATGAACATAGGTTTTTAAACTCGTTAAAAGTCATATTGGTGTTGACGTGATCGTTGTAAATGTGCTTGAGGTTTATATCGTCCTGTTTAAAGAGAACGATCAAGTTAGTATTGTCTCTAACCAATTGTTTCGGTATACGGCTATATTTCTTACACAAGTAGAAAGAAACGTCTGACAAATGTCTGCCCATGCAAAGGTAATCCCGCATATTATTCTTCTTCTCGCACGAAACACCGTCAACACAAAGACGGAATTAGGCAGAGCATCATTAGGTGGGAGTACACTTTGAATATCCTCAAATGTCAAATACTGAATTTCTTTAATGGGTTCTAATATTGTCCTTAGTAACGGGTACTTTGGCTGGTACAACGACTTGGAAGACACACATACATTTTCAAATCTAAGTCCATTTTGTGCGTTGTAGCAGGGAGAGCACAAGATTCGTTTTCCCTCATTTCAACCGGCCGCACAATATTGCCCCCACTTTCTCAGCGAACAGAGATCCGTTCTTCTGCCTGGTAACGAATATTGTCAAGATTTGGTGGTTGCTCTGGCTATATATATAAGCGAGAAAACTAGTAAAGTAAGGCAGCCGATAAAAATGCTTCCTATGAGGGAAAAGAAGGGCCGTGGCTTTTTTAAAAAAGCTCATCGACAAGAAGCTTTACGCGTGCATACCAGCTTCTTTTCTCCGGTACTAAACCGGAAAAACTGTTGGCACTTAGTCAGAAGAATGTTCCCAACAGATGCAGAGAGGACGATATTGTTTATTCTTATGTTCAGGGGGAAGATAAAGTCCAAGCAAATCATATACTCACCGAGATAGCTTCAAACAGAATGAAAGTTAAAGTTTGTGGAACATACAGCGCCATTTTTGGTTACTGGTGCCATGCGTGCAAAGTAAAATATGCGTGGGGCTATTAAGAAGAAAATAAAGAAGCAGAAGAAATAGAAGAAGGTGTATTCTACCCTTTATACCGTTATTTGTTGGCTTGTCAGCTGCCGGTGCTCTTGAACGCGGGATGGCAAATCATGGCTAAGCTACCAGAGAAGCTAAAGAAGCGAATAAGCAGCAGACCAAGGAGTAACGACTTAGTGAAACGATGCAGGCGCTAGCAGTGAGGGGTAAAGGTCAGTAATTGAAGCCATAGCAGAAAGATGGGTCTGGATTAAAAAAAAGTCGGGTAGCCGATGACGGATGAAAGTGTACGTGGGCTCGTAAAGCGTTTGCGCATACCCCATTTTCGTGGTGTATTCATGCGTGATTCATTAAATAAAAAAAATCGTGAAAGTGTGTTTGAAAACGTGAACTTGGACATTAGTTAAATTTCTGGAACACTTTTGGTTGCGTACATCAAATACATAGACGGTGTAGTTAAATATTTCTACTATTTTGATGACTTACCTCCACCGCTGATATTGCAGTGAATCTTTGCAGGGAACAGAATACTGTATAATGTGCAACAACACCAGAAATTTGTACGCATACACGTGGACATTTATGTTTATAGTTCTAGATGAAAATGGATGAAAATGTATGACATCAGTCTTGAACGAATCTTAGACAGGATAACACATGACTGTGACACTCAGCTTGTCAAGCAACAGTTTAGACATGGGCCGTGATTAATTTACACCGATAGAACTGAGCCAATACGATGGGCTTGGTTGACTTTATATCTTACAATTCGATTCAAAATATAGATGGAGCAACTGTAGATATCATTACTCGAAGAATAAGGTATTTGACGTACCCTCAGGATCTTACGATATTGAAGATATGGCAAATTATTTGGTTCGGTACACTCACAACGAGAACAAACAACAATTCACTGAAGTGTGAGAAACAAACACCTGTGGAAAAGGAATTTAGTAAACCAAGTTCAACTGGATGTTTTGTTCGGATTTTCGAACTGTTTGTATAATCCTGGATTTCATACCTCAGAGTAAACTGTGCAGATATTCAAAGTTAGTGCGACACGCACCACGCATGCAGAGCAGTATATACGCCGGAAATTACATTAACGACAAGCTGGGGCATATACTACACGAGTTTTTCCCAACATTGTCACCGGGGTACAAGTGTCAGTGTCCTTTTTAACAATAAGGCTTTATTAAGGAAAAATATGATATTTTAGTTAGTGAAATATTTTCGTGAGTTAGGCACAAGACATACCAGGCTTCGCTGATGCAAATTCAGCGTAAGGTTGTTTGTTCCTCTACATAATGATTACTAGCTGACAAAAGGAGTCACCTGCAAGTGGATCGAACTGGAATCAGTGGTGTCAAACACGAGGTAGCGTGTGGCCACAAAACAGCTTATTCGCTCTCAGTTCATCAGGAGCAGTTTAGTTGACAAGATGGGGTAACTTGTAGCTAGGCCGTTTCTCGTCAGCCTAGTCCAGCCAGCAATACATTCCGCTAAGTTCAGTCTGCCATTCTATCAGTCAACATCAGATATTAATCAGCTATGCAATTTATTCAGTGGCAGTAATAACCATCATTCAAAGACGCGAGCTGGAAATATCATTGCAGTAGCGCCCCAAAGATTGTAGCATGCCATTCATATAAAGGGTAGATTATCAGCTAGTCCTTTCACGAGTGCTAGCCTTCCTATCGTCATTGCTGGACGTAAGCCAGCTGGTGTCAATCCTGATGATATTTAAACGTTTATTAGTAACATCAAGACGCGGAACAAATAGCGAAGACATCACTTGAAGCAAGAAGATAGCGCAAGACGGATTACAAGAGGGATAGCAAATCCCAAAGGTCAGTCACATCCACCCCGGGGACTTCCCACTCGTCAACCGCCCACAAAGTGTAGACCACTCGAAACCAGACACCAGACAATTGGTGTCTAGGCGTTAAATATGATCACGCTATTTGACATAAGGTTGTAGAAGTACTTGAAAATGTCACCTACAGTGGAAACACTCAGCAACATCAACATAAGAGTTGTTGATCAGAACGGCGATCTAGTGGATCTTTGAGGAGAAACCATTACTCTTAGACTATATATAAAGAATGGGCGCTCCTTATAAGAAGAAGAGTCAACCCCACAAAGTTGTCAGACATGAACCAACAGCGAAATGCAGCAAAATGATTGACACTTGAGAGACTATACCATTAGTGAACATGATGAGGTGTTTTTCAAGTGTGGAATTTGAAGAGTCGGTGATGCGCAAACAGTTTTTGAGCCATCAGCCGCAAATACGCTTAATAACAATGATGAGATTCGGATACCTATTCAGAACCAAGATACATGTACACTGCCGTGAAAAAGTTACTTGCATACCGCAGGAAGATTCATCAAATCAGATGGGTCATGAGCTACAGACTCAATTGTTAGTACAAATGCATTGGAGTTTATGTTTGAGGAAATTCTGTACGAACTTAATGGAGTTGAAATTAACCGAAATAGAAACGTAGATATCATAAGCACAATAAAGTCGATTATTACTGCTGATTCCCAACAAATTGGTGTGTTGAACAACGCAGGATGGGATGGTTACTTCGATGTATGTATATAAGTGCGTATTCTTTAAGATTTGCGAGGTTTTTAAGAGGTTACTTACAAATGTAAAACAAGAACTAATACTTACTCGAGCTAGATACGATACAAATTCATACACACAAGTCAATCCACATCCTCAAAAAAGTAAATTTACCATCAGGAAACTCGCATCGGTGATGCCTCATTCGCAAATAGGCAAAAGAGAGAAACTAGCGTTGCTTAAAATTGTGGACAGTGGGAAGCCACTTCGCATTAATGTCAGAAGTTGGGATCTGTTGTAGTACCCATAGCTTCCTATGAATAAAACTTAAATTTGGTCTGTAAAAACATCAATGCAAATGGAGTAACCTAGGTTTGTGGTTGTGGAATTTCAAACAAAAACAGGATGCGCAAGGCGGAATTAATTGCGGCCCTGTTTAACATTTGCAGTCTCACCAATCTCAAAGTGTTCCTAAAAGCATACCTGTACGAGAACATAAGTTTAGACATTAAGAAAAATTGAACTGCGGTGTTGCATGGCATGTACGCTAGATTCCAACAGTCTTACTATGAACGAGATCACCCTTCCGTGCTAGTACACCGTGAAGATTTTATCGCAACTGCACGTATTGCCGTAATTGATTGTTCCCACCAAAATGAGTCTGTTAAGATAGGGCCTTTAGATAACGATATGCAGTATGATAGTAGTGAGTATTTTCCTGCCTACACCTTTGCGTACTACCTGATCATGCACAATCGGGTATAGAATACGTACTTCTAATAAATGTTGTGCGTAAGGTGAAGTAGCTCCAATTATTACCACCCATTACCATGGTAACCATCTTCCTGGACACACAGGGATTCAAGAAAAAGGATGGAGTGATTAATTTTCTATATGCATAGTGTGCTGGAATACCTTGGAATGCTGATGGCATAACCTTCAGCAAGATGTACTCTATTCTACAAGCAATAGTCATTGAGGATGATTCAGTTATTTACGTAAAGGCTCAATGGTTTCAGAAAATTATGAGTAAAAACGTATACTACAATATAGAAGATTAAGGATATTCACCAATGCGAGAACCCAAGAAAAACACAATTTAAAAAAAGTTTGAAATTTACATATGTTTTTTAACGATGTGTGTGCTGTTGAGAATGTATTTCTAATCGCCGGTTGGTGAGCGAAATAGACGAATTAAAATATATAGTATTTAATTATGATAGCTGAAATAAAAAAAAGATGAAATCGTGTAAAAATGACTTTATTAACGTATACACTTAGTTAACAGACTTTCAATTTCATGTTCTTTTAAGTCCTGATCACCTTTATGATTAACATCATCACACACTAGCAGTTTTTCATGTGGCTTCATTTATAGCTTTAAATTTTCATAGAGTTGAACTGGGGCTGTATGACATTTCACTGGCATGTACACTATCAAAATGCAAATCTATTAATCCTTTCATCGAATAACGGAGTTAGTTACGAAGCACTTTCGCTGATAATGTATTCACAAACTAATTCTATTGCTTGGTATCTTTAAAATTACCGGACTCCATGGTGTTGATGCCCTTAATCACTACAGGCAGGGCGTCCCATGTTGTCCCACGTTGATTCGCCTTGATACACACCCTAGGTAGGAACAATATTGTTGTAAAAGCATATAGTTTTTGTTCCAACCACTGTTCGGAACGAGATGGCCTGGCCGCAGAGTGGGACACTCGTTGCAGATGCTTACTGTTTGAAAAAGCCACCAATTTTATAGACATACTCTCTCAGGATATACCATTCTTCATGTGTAAGCGTGTACCCAACTTTTTCGAGCACAACTACCGGATTAAATTCAATTTAGGTGACAAGCCAACAGTGAGCCGCTTGGTGTCACTGCTATTTAACATACAGGGTGGTCAGAAATTCACTCATCGGTGGGTAAGGGCAGTGTTCAGGACGTTGTACTAACGAAATAAATACAAAATAAATCTAGTAAAAGTCGTACCGTTTTTGAGTTATACGCAGCTAAAGTTGGCCAATAAGAGCGCTGCGCTGGCGATTTCAAACAGCCTTCCACAGGCGGTGTTGCCAAGCGTACTCGAGGCACGGGACCGCCAAAGAAAACGAAAAGAAAAACTCTCTTCGGAAGTGTGGATCGAACCCGCAACCTTCAGATTGAGAGTTTGCCGTCTTACCGACTACGCAGCCAAGGTACTAGAAGTTCCCTGTTTTTAGAAGCCACTAGGGCTGACTGTTCGTAATAGGAATTAATCGGTAATCCGTGAGATTTTTGGGGAAGTCGGTGGTGGGGCTAAAGGACCATGCCAGAAGAAGTCTCGCAGTCGAACGCAACCTACCGATAAAGACACTGTCATCATACAACGTCATAAATTTTCGTTTGAAGAGTACGCCGATATGCATTTGGCGTGTGGCGCTGCTGGACAAAACAGGGCCGAAGCAGTTAAGATTTACACGACTCGATTTCCTAACCGTGTGATTCCATCGGCAAACACTTTTGTGTTGGTTGACGGAAGGTTGAGGGAGACGGGAAGTATTGTTGTCCATAGGCCCGAATCTGGACAAAATCGGTTCAGGAGGAGTGTAGGATTTGAAGACAATGTCCTGAAAATGATTGCTGATAATCCGAGGACAAGCTCTAGGGTCATTGCCAACGCATTGCAGGTACGTCCAGTCTAAGTGATCCCTCAAATTCTCCGTTTAAATGCAGCCTTTCAATAGGGTCATTTTTGTTGTTTTTTAATTACCAGGCCTCACATGCCACTGTTTAGGACGTCCTTCACGACGAAGGGTTACATCCCTTTCACTTTCTAAAGGTCCAAGATTTGGAGGAAGACGATTTTCCACTTCGAGTTCAGTTTTCACAGTGGTACCTGCAGCAATGTAACGATTATCCAAACTTTGAAAGGAAGGTGCTGTGGTCGGATGAGGCGTGCTTTACCAGGGAGGAGTTTTTTAATAGTCGTAACAGCCACATCTGGGATGTCGAAAATCCGCATGCAATTTTTGTCAAGTCTTACCAACACAAATTTAGTGTTAACATTTGGGCGGGTATTTTGGGCGAGTTTATACTAGGCTCTGTTCTACTTTCGCAACGTTTAAATGGCGCTTTTTATTTAGCATTTCATGAAAACGTCCTTCTGTTGTACTTAGAAGACGTTCCTTTAGCAATTCGTAATGACATGTGGTTTCAACATGACGGCGCGCCGCCGCATTTTGCAGTACCGTTACGTCAACACTTAGATGCATTGTATCCTAACAGGTGGATTCACCAGAAAGTTACAATTTTGGAAGACTCGCAAATTCAGTAACTCAGCGTTGTCGTGCCGGTATTGCAGTTGAGGGAGGACATATTGAGCAGTTGCTGTAAAATCTAAGGGACCGTATTTTTTGTTATTGTTGTTTATTGGGATACATTTTTACTAAAAACAAGATGTTTCAGATATTATTTATTTTACGGTTACTATCGCGGTTTGACGCTTATTGTAAGTAACTCCGTGTTGGGTTTCAATGTTGCGACTGATAACGTCAAGTTGGAAATGAAACTACTGTACAGTAATTTTGTTTTGTATCAGTGACAAAAGGGCTTTCAATGAGAAACAGTTTGTTTACCTTTTGCGGCTTGCCGCGCGTTAGCGAGTTGATACGCGTTACCAAAATGTTTACAACTTGTTTGAATAAGAACAGACTTTTTGCAGCAGAGAAAGTGACGTTACAAACAATAGAATGGGTTTATTGTTCTTTTTTCCAAAAATTTATTGTTTTTTGTTTTATTGTTGCAAAATTTTATCAAGGATATTCACGTTAATCAATAAAAATGTTGTGACTGAAATCTAGTGAAATACAATTACATGGAATAAAAGATTCTTCTTTGCAACGAATAAATTAAGTTTACAGATTTTTTGTTTTTGTTTTTTTTGTGTGCCAGTAACTAAACGATTTTTGTACAAAAATTAAAGATTAATCTAGCAAGCAGATCAACTAAAAAAAACAATTCCCATAAAAAAAAATCCTTTAGCCCCACCACCGACATCCCGAAAAATGTCACGGATTATCGATCAATTACGATTACGAACAAACTGTCCGCACTAGTGGCTTCTAAAAACAAGGAAATTCTAATGCTTTGGCAGCGTAGTCGGTAAGACGGCACACTATCAATCTGAAGGTTGCGGGTTCGATCCACACTTCCGAAGAGAGTTTTTATTTTCGTTTTCTTTGGCGGTCCCGTGCCTCGAGTACGCTTGGCAACAGCGCCTGTAGAAGGCTGTTTGAATTCGCCCGCGCAGCGCTCTTATTGGCCAACTTTAGCTGCGTATAACTCAAAAACGGTACGACCTTTACTAGATTTTTTTGTATTTATTTCGTTAGTACAACGTCCTGAACACTGCCCTTACCCGCCGATGAGTGAATTTCTGACCACCCTGTATAGCATGTTGAAAACAGGAGCACTTCACTAGCCATTGTTTTTCTCAACGAACTGCACTAGTGGCGCATCGGCTAGGAACTGAGTGTGAGCTTACTGGTGTATAGCTCTACTTTAGCAAAAGATAATTTCTCTTATTACTAAGCTTGGTTGGAGGGGTGAAATATTTCAGGTATTGAGACACTGGTGTCGGAAATAGTCGACAATGCTGACGTCAGGATGTGATTTCAAAATGGCGGGCGCATGCAATTCTGTATAAACATGTCGATGGAAAATACTTAGACGCCTGTGTCTATGATGTCACACTTCTCCCACAACTCTCGAGAAACTGGTGTCGGAAATAACGGGTCGCAATACATATCTGCGCAAACGTGTTTGTGATGTGTATGGTTATCCAAGCGAGAGAGAGAGACAGAAAATGCGCCTTACACTATGACGTCAATGGAAATCCCAGACTCCTGAGGCTTGGAGCTGGAGAGATAAAATGATCCTCTTTGGCTTTGCGGCGGCCTCGCCAGCAGCCGCTTGAGGACATCCAATCCCCGCCCCCCCACCCCCCACTACCAGGGCCTTTCATTAATAGCAAATTGCCCTACTGGTGCGTCTGAATCGCCCGCGCCTTTACCGTCATATGACCTTGGCAGCTATTGGTCCATTTTAATCGCCCGCCATTCTTAGAACTTGAAACGGAGATATCATGCGGACAAGTAGAATATCTTCGGAGGCTGGCTAAAGATATTTTGGTTGGAATCCACTTACACCACAACTTTAGCGGCTTTGGTCTACTTTAGGACTCATTTACACATAATTCTGCAACTCTTCTCTTTGTATCTCTTGGTATTTTCTCAAACAAGCAAGCCAACTTTTACATATTTAGCTCCGCAGTCCTCAATTATATATCAAGATATAGCTAGTAGTTTAATAAACAATACTTAATATTGATAAGCTATTAAAATGACCGTAACTGAGGAGTACGAAGCTCAACGCACTGAATAGATGTTATCAGAGCAATCTTTGATATTATGTCACCGTAAGTACGATAGGTAGGAGGAGTTTTGGTTCAATAGAAATCATGCGGGAACTTGGCTTTTATACAGCGGTAACCCAACCTTTCCTTTCACTTTAGCGATCCTCGAGATATAGCAATTTTTTTTAAAAAAATACTACTTTGTTTAAACAACTTTTCTCGACACGAAACACTGCGTAGCGACTATAAAGACGTTCACGTCAGAAATTGCACAAATTTAAATATTTTACTAGAAACATTTAAACGTTCAAGTTAGTTATTCGATCAGTTAGTGTTAAATGAACCATATCTGTGTAGAGAACAAAAGTACAACGAATTACTTCCAGTCCTCGTGGAGGATCAAGCATCTGAGTCACAGCTGCTTTCTTGTGGAAATATTACTCTACAAAGTGGCATAAGTGGCAGGATTGGCAACCACTTCTGTTGTGTCTAGACAATTGGTGCGTGTTTCAAACTCCTTTAACAACACAGACGTCAAAAATGTCGTAAAAACAGAAGTGGCCATACCTGTGAAGTTAATTCAACGTCATCTGGATCTTAATAATCTTTACATCAGCATTCCGAAATATTTCATAACTGCTCAAACTCCATTCACATTCCGTTTTCCCTCGACATCTAAAACATAATAAATACCATTTTAATAGTAATGGACTTATTTATACCAATTTAAAAATTTTACATCGTTAAAAATAACGAATCTAACGACAACAATGACTACATTCCGTTCAGCAATCTAGTTAATAATAATGATAAGAGCTTTCCCTAAACGTTCGCGTTCCCTATAATTATTTAGTTATTTGCGAGGAATGTGCTCCGCATTAATAAATAGGGAAATCTTTTCTCTCTCAACAGTATCTTGACTGGTTTGATGAAATCCTACAACCCTTCCTATCTTGAGATGATCTCTTCATGTTAACATACCCGTTACAAACTACATTCTAAGTATTCTGTTTCGTATCTTCTAATCATTGTCTACTTCTAGGGTTTATATTTTAGTTGTTCCCTGCAATAAAAATTAATCAGTCTGGAATATTCTAAAATATGATACACCATCCTGTGTCTTCTACACCTGGAAAGTGTGGGACTACAAGAATTAAACCAAAATAGTCAACTGCCATCACCCCACAGGAGTTACATTGCGCTTTTAAGACAGTTGAATACGCATCTCCAGTATGGGCATACACCATATCCAGACACCAGGTTATCCAGGTGGCCTACCCTCAAGGAAAGATCCAGCCATCGGACAAGTGAAAAGATCATACTACTCAGTTGTATGAAGTATCGGGCTGTATGAGACACCTGTTGGCTAACATATACGACCACTGAGCCTCCACAGTTAACAAAACACCACAATAAGGACCCATCATAAGTGAAGAACAGTAACACCTCTACAATTAGGAGAACCTGTCTAAGGACAATACCTCCACAACAACACAGCCTATAAAGAAATGGCAGAGAATGGTGGTGTGTGTGTGTGTGTGTGTGTGTGTGTTTGGGGTAAGATAGTTCCACAGACTCTTACTTCGCGCATTCTATCATTTAACGTTCAGCATTCATCAACACCAAATTTCAAGTGTTTTAACATTCCATTTTCCTATTCCCTAATGTCCAGACTTCGCTTTGGTAAAATGCTTTGTTATATACACATAGCTTTATAAAGTGCTTTCAGAGCCCTATGTTAGAAACCAAAAGATTTTTATTTTCTAAGAACGCTTGTTTCACGGATATTATACTGCTTTAAAATCTTTCTTAGTTCAGCATCTGTTGTAATTTTACCATCAAAATAACAGACCTCTATTGGTTTATCTACTACATCTGATCCTACTATTATAATTATTCCACTGTTATTTCTATCATTTGTGATAAATTTCGTGAGATTTTACTCTCTTTAATTTTTTTTTAGCCCAGTCTCATCTTCCAGTTTTTATCTTGCGATTCAGTAATTTCTCAGTATCGTCAGTCTTCAGAACATCGCAGCATACTGATAGCTTCTTCTATAACATTTAAGCCACACTAAAATATTTTTGCCACTTTCCTGAGTGTTTCCTCTAAGCACAAACTGAATATTAGCTGGGACACCAAAAAATAGGGTCTCATTGTTTTTTTAACTGATGCTTGTATTTAGCGGTTCCCTCCATCTATTATAGCAATCTAATTCTTATATGGATTATTAATTTTCCTTCTGTCTCTATATTTTAGACCTGACTTCCATAAAACTTGGAATTTCTTGTCCCATCTAACATTATCGAAGGTCCAAAACAGACATACAATTATCCATGTTTTTCTATATGAAATTCCAACATTTATCTCAAAGCCAGAACTGCCTGTCTTTATCGTGGTTTTTCATGCATCAAATCTGATTTTCGTATATAAAATCTCTTAATTATCGTTTCCTTTCTATTGTATATTATACTAGTCAGAGATTTCTAAAAATGTGATGTTGGACTATTGTGCGTTACTCTTTGCATTTTCAATCTTGTGTTCTCTGCGATCACAATCCGTTGGATCCTCTGGTGTCTCGTAGATTTTCGGTGTCAATTTGGATAATCTTTTCCTCCCTTCTTCTCGTAGAGTCGACAGTGCGGTAAAGAACAAGAATTTATACAGTTATTAATACAGCGTATATTCGTGTAAAATTAAAAGAAAAACCATGTTATTCCTATCAAGAGTTGGTCTTAAATTAATTTGACTAAGCCCAATCAACTTAAAAGTTTCAGCAGATTATTTCTGCTGTTCAGCTTGAAATCTCAAGAAATTACATCAAACTGTCGCTACAATTTTATATTAGTATTAACCCGTTTTAAATAAGATAATCAAATGTTATTACTCATAGTTTCTAAATATTTAATTAATTAATTAATTAATTACACTAGGAGACGATTTGTATACTTTCATGGCACACTTTTTGAAAAAAACTGCTGCACCTGTAGATGTAAAACTGAGCATACTAATTCAAAGTCAATTCCAGATGCACCATCTATCATTATTGTTGTAAAAAATACAAATAAATTGCAATAATTGTTATTATTTTTATTCCTTCACGCTTACTAGGAGAGGTGTTCAGTGTGTAAATCGCTATCGTAGAACGAACAAGTCTGCTAAATAATATGTCACCTCTGGTTTCTAGCCCTAAAACATTTCAGCCTAGTGGGCATCCATTTAAGAGAAATCGGGATTAAAAAGTGTAAAAATTGTATCTATACGACTTATAGCTATACGGAAGAGGGTTTGTTAACAATATTGGTTTAGCCGTGATTGTTAAGGCGATGTGTTCATGAGCGGGGCATCGTAAGTTCAATACTACTACCCCCCCCCCACAAATATTTTTTTCCTGTTTGTATTTTTTAATTGCTATTCGATCTTGTAGCATTACAAATTTGTTTTGAAACAAATTCTCCAAATTATTTATTTCCTTTGAATGATGTAAATAATAAAAAGATTTGAAACAAAAATTACGTGAACACCGGGAACATTTTACAAAGGATATCCTTCCACATCCGCATACAGTATTTATTGTTGATGTAGGAAAGCAGATTTGGTTAACATTTGCAAATTCTGGCCTTTGTTTGGATCAGCTCGTCAATTTGTAACATTTAATTTATCAGAAAATGTATGGGAGCACGTTTTTATGATCAAAGAAGATGAAAGCATTTACATTACCAGTTCTTTGAATAAATATCAGCAACGACCAATGTAATTTGAAAATATGTTCTTACATGATATTTTTTACAAAAATGTATAAAGAGGTGCAAATTATGTTATTAAAATAGTTCCTTGGCGACAGTTAAATGATCTAAATCCACAAATTTGCACCCGGAAAATTATATACGAGCAGCATTTTACACATATTTACAGATATTTTGAATAATATTTAGATTATACGCTACAAAATTTAGAAGACGAAGAAGATTTTAAAGAAATAGACCAAGTAGAAGTAAATCAACCATATCACTCTATGAATGTAGCCACTGGACCAAAGAATAATCAGCCAGAAATGGATCTACGTAGAAGAGAAATCGATATCAAATATAATTGGCATATTATTTAAAATGGACAAGTATTGAATATATTAGAACATTTTATTGAAAATTAAAAATTGGCAGAATATCAGAGAAATGTTTATATTCAATATAACTTCTCAACGGTTATTGTATTTTCCAATGAACAACAAGAACTGAAAAATGTATTTGAAAAACAACTTAATTTTCTACAAAGTTATGAACAAGAACTTCCAATTAAAAGAATTTTTGTTCAAGGGAAAGCCGGAACTGGAAAATTAATTATTTATTTTACTATTCGATTGAATCAAACATTGGGACCATCTTCTTATTTATTGCTTGCGCCAGCTGGTGCTGTTGCTGTCAATATAAATGGTTCAACAATACATTCCAAACTTTTAATATGAGTGAATATTTATAGAGCTCAGTTTACATTCACTTGCTCAATTTCAAGAGGTAATTCATGAGTATAAATTTCTGTTCATAGATGAAATTAGTAGGATTGGATGCAGTCTTTTGAGTAAAAATGATTTATTACTACAAAGAGCTATTCCTTCAAGACAAGATGAACCATTTGGTGGATTTGTTATGTATTTTTTTGGGGATATCAAACAGTTACCGCCTGTTAGTGACAGACCACTTTACAGTAATAAAATAGAAGGAAAGGAATTCCTCTTAGAAGGGAAATTGTTATTCAAACCAAGTGTTCAAAAATATTGTATTTTATCAATATCATTCCTACAAAATGAATCTGAACAAATATTTCCAGATATACTTGATCGTATATGGAGTGGTGAGAGTACAAGTTAAGAATATAAAACATTAGCGACACGTTGTCTACAAACTTTTCCATTACAATAATGCAAGTTTTTCAACGATGCTATGAGATTATTTGCAACAAATAAAGATGTAAAAGAATGTAATGATCAAAAATTAAAAGAATTGCGTCAACCTGTTGCTTATATTCCAGCTGTACATAATTGTTCTGCAGCAAAATCAGCAAGTGCTGAGTTATTAGGTGGACTGGAATAATTTATAACTTTGTCTATTGGTTGTTATGTTACGCTCTAATTTATGGGTCGAAAAATGATTAGTGAATCGACATTTAGGTTGTGTTCAGGATATTATTTATGAAGATAATCTATTTCCACCTTATCAAATGCCACAACTGATAATGGTTCATATTGAAAATTATTTTCATTTAAGGGCCTTATTACACTAGGCGACTTGGTGGCGCAACCAGACGCGGCACTGGTGTCTCTGTTGGCGACGCAACCAGGATTCTGGTGGCGCAGCCAGCCAGCCACTCGCACAACCGAGCAGTCACTTTGCTGTTATCCTCGCACTGTATGCGAATTGTCTAGTTGAATATGTCCAGTGAACTACAGAATCTCACTGTGGAAATGAGTGGAAGTGAAAGTGTAGAGAAAAGGGGTAAAGCAAGAAGAATTTCTCATTTTCGTATCTTTCCCGGTAATATCAACCTTTACTAAGTACAATGATTAAATGAAAGACGATTTAGACATTCTTAAGTAATTAAAAAACTTGTTGTCGTCTGAATACAGTTCATCAAAAAGAGTATAGATTCTCTTAGCAATAGAATATGATGTACATACATCTTTCTCTCCATTCGCCTTCCTTTTTCATTTTAATTATTTTTAATTAATTTAATTGCGATGGAGCTAGCACTCCGGTAGCAATTTCCCTAGTCATCTAATTTCCCCTTTATATATATATTTAAATTTTCTTTTATAGCTGGAATGTTAAATTCCTCCCCCATTTACTTTTCCGATTTTTAAATTTTAATTTTAAAATCCTTAAGCTTTTTTTTTTTTTTTTTTTTTTTTTTTTTTTTTTTTTTTTTTTTTTTTAGTATTCATCACTGCACTTGGTAATTTGGTTCCAATTCCTGACGCCCTTAACAACAAAAGAAATTTTTTTCCACTCCCTTATGCAAGAAATCGAGCCAAAGCTTGTGGTCATGGTCGCCTTTCTCCTTCCATGCACTATTCCTAATTGTTTTATCAATTTCCCTCCTAGTCCCATCACCAACATGTGCCCTGCACATTTACAGCACTCTCTTCACCCTCCTCCTTTCCTCCAATGAGTCCCAATCCAGCTTCTGTATCATATCAGTTACTGACTGGGTCCAGCGATAATTTCCACAAACAAATCTAGCTGCTCTTCTTTGCACACCTTCCAACTCCTGTATTTGATCTCCAAAATGTGGTCCCAAACTACACCACCATATTCAACAAATGATCTGACCAAAGTTTTGTAACCCAAGTCCCTAACTTCTCTGTTACATCCTCTCATCACCCTCTTCAGCAAATGAAGGATTTTGTAACCTTTTTCTACCATCTGCCCAATTGAGTTTATCAAACGTTATGCAAAGAATTTACACTTCATCAAGCAAATCTGACCCCACTCTGTAATCATAATTAACCTTTAGATGAACAGCAACTCCCATATTTACTTCCACTTCTCTTGATAATGTATTTCCTACTCTAACCATTTGCTTTCTGACTTTTAAGAATTCCTGTGCCCAGCAAGTAACTTTTTCATCCAATTCAATACATTTCAGTTTATTTAAAACCATTTTGTCGCTCACTCTGTCAAATGCCTTAAAAAGATCTAGTGCCACACTATCAACTTGGTCTCCCATTTCCAATTCATTTGAAATATCTTGTATATAGCCCACTATCTGAGATTCAAATGAATATCCTTGGCTAAAGCCATGTTGTCGATCTGAAAACTAGTTTCTATCTTCACAGACATTTCTGATATAGTTGCATATCAATCTCTCCATCATTCTGCCTATCACTGATGACAAACTAATTGGCCAGGAATTTTCACCATATTTTTAACCCTTCCTTTATGAACTGGTACTACTATCGGTCTTTTCCAATCTTCTGATAAGCAGCAAGTCTCCAAACTCATTTTAAACAAAATTTTAAGGTAAGGTACAATATCGTATCCCACAATCTTTAATAAATCTGTAGTAATATTACCTACACCACTTTTAGCTTTCTGAGTTACTTCGCAATTTCCTGAGAATTTATTTCAAATTTTGTAGGTTCGCCATTTATACTCTCCACTGATTCATTCCCTCCCATCAGAGGATGACTGTCCCTAGTTGTCTCACCAAACCTGTCACTCAGTATCTCTGCAATTTTAAAATTGTAAAGTAGGAAGGAGTATATGAACAGTAGACTGAACGCGTGGTGGCGAGTCTGGCGGCGCCGCCAGGTGGCCTAGTGTAATAAGCTACGTAAGATACAATGCCCCGCCACGACTCTCGTGCTGGCCTGGTCGCCGGGCAGGGCAACCAGCCGGCCGCCAGTTTTTGGCGGCGCCACTGGCTGCCCTAGTGTAATAAGCTCCATAACACTCTATGCCCAGCGACGAGCAGAGCCACCAGTTGCCCGGCTGGTTGCGCCGCCAAGTCGCCTAGTGTAATAAGGCCCTAACTTATCATAATAGTGGTTGTGTTCCATTTCCACCCACAACTAAATTTTGTAAAAGAGGAAATATCACTTGTTCAAAAAAAAAAATATTTCCATTACAATTATTTTTTGAAATAACAATTCATAAAGCTCAAGATTTAACATTGTATGAAGTTGTTGTAGATATTGGAGACAAAGAAACTTCTGTAGGTTTAACACGTGTTACGTTATCGTGAGTAAAATCTTTAGAAAGCCTAGCTTTAAATAGAACATTTTCATATAACAGAATTGGTAATATTAAATATTCAAGTATGTTAAAATGTAGAAAATAGGAAGAAACTTGTTTGAGAAATTTTCTACCTGATTAAAACCAAATTAAATAAATTGATTTTTAAATATTTAAAGATTGTGTCTTATTACAAATGTGGCTATTATCTTCTGTCAACAGACTAAAACCACGGTTTTTGATGATAGTTCCTGAAGTTTAAATATTAAAATTCTTATGGTTGTTTATCAATTTGTTTAGTTGTGTATAATACTTCTTATAACAAAACCTAGCGAGCCACCACAAAGCCGTGCTTTTAGCTAGTTAATCGAGCAACTGAACAACTACAAAAATAAATTGCATTCATTGAATGTTGCTCCATCTCGCTTTAGGGTTTAGCAAGAAATATCTGTGCTTTTATTTCGTATAAATATGTCTATTCACATATAATAAAACAGCTTACAAAGGGGATTACACGTGCATAGGTTTAACACAGAATTACAATGCAGAAAACAATGGCGCATTGCTGTTAAACATTTGAAGAACAATTTCGGTCATTACTTAATTGTCTTCTTTGTGGCTTTATGCCTCGTCGACGTCGAGGTCATTGGAGTGAGAATTCGGCTATGATCTTTTGAAGGAACGTTCCCGGCATTTTCCTGGAGTGATTCGGAAAACCGTTGAAAACGAATTCCTCTATGTCTGGACTGGGATTCAATCCTACGTCCTCCAGTATACGAGATCATCACCCACCGCACTTGGAGTAATTTCTTTAAACTTTTTTGTCTACATCTATTTAACTAAATGTTCCTTAAGGGATGCTGCTTGCTGGATAAGTGTAAAGCATAAAACATAACAACACTAATAGGTCAATAGAATATAAACATATTTCTTTAAAACATACTTGTCCCTTCGTTTCTGCGATGCCTGCCATTCGCAATCGTTGCCATGGCCAGGCTGACAAGGAAATTTCTTTTGAGCAGTTATTCTTCCGGAATTTTGACTCGATTTTTGAAAGGACTGTAATATCATCATGCCTCAATACAACTTGGAGGAATATTGCCATACACGATACTAATTCTTACTTTGAATTACAATTGACGCATACCAAACATACTTAGATTTACTCCTCTGCATTTACTGATCGTTAAAATTATTTTTTAAAGGAATTAAGTGATAAAAATAGCACATTGATACTACATGAATACATAAACGATTGTCGTACTTATAAATAAGCATTCAAATTTTAGTCCATATAATTGTGGCTTTATTATTGGTTCATTACTCTCTTTAATCTCATTGGCCGTTACTAGGCGTGACATATAGCTATGAGGAATCCACTTTGTCATCGATAACCGTCAGAGTTGATCGGCTGTGGTAGTAGTTGTGATTTGTTGTGTAGTCCATCAGATTTAAGGGCTGCGTCTTGCTGAAACATAGTAACAACACCCTTCTCGTATTAAAAATTACAATAATTAATACCTTGGTCCGTGAGACTCAGACGCCACCGCGAGTAACTTCCCCATGGTGTGCTGTCTCCCGCTCGCACTTGTGTCTGTCCCCTCGTCTATTTTCCTGCCTCTGCGCACGTCTGGTGCCATTATCTTTTTTTTTTTTTTTTTTTTTTTGCTGTCTTCAGTCTTTCGATTGGTTTGATGCAATCCTCCATCACTTCCTATCCTGTGCTAACCTCTTCATTTCTACATACCCCTTACAGCCCACGTCCTCAATTATCTGCGTCATATATTCTAATCTCTGTCTTCCTCAACAGTTCTTACCTTCAACTGTTCCCTCCACTAACAAATAAAACAATCCTGCATGACCCAAATATGACCTACCAGCCTGTCTCTTCTTTCTGTAAGATTCTTCTACAAACTTCTTTTCTCACCCATCATTTCCAAAACTCGTTCATTTCTTACTTTTTCTGTCCACTTAATTTTCAGCATTCTTCTGTAGCACCACATTACGAATGCTTCAATTTTTTTTTATTTCCGGTATTCCTAAAGTCCATGTTTCGGTACCATAAAGTGCTGTGCTCCACAAAAAGAGTTTAAAATAGTTCTTTCTAATTCCTAGATCAATATTTGAAACTAAAAGCTTTCTCTTTTTCATGAAGGCTTTTTTGCTAGTGCTATTCTGTTTTTAACATCATACCTGCTTCGGCCATCTGTTATAATTTTACTTCCCAAGTAATAGAATTCTCTTGCTTCTCCTATTGCATCCGATCGTATTATTATATTTAATTTACAAGTATTGGTATAATTTCTGCTACATTTAATCACTTTTGACTTGCTTTGATTTATATTCAGTCCAAAATCTTCCTTCAGTATTTTGTTCATGCCATTCAGTAACTTCTCAATATCCTCAGCCCTCTCTGCTAACAAGACAATGTCGTCAGCAAATCGTAGCATACTGATTTTTTCTCCCTGAACACTTATGCCACATGGAAATTTTTCATTGACTTTCTTCATTGCTTCTTCTACATACAAGTTGAATATTAACGGGGATAGACTACAGCCTTGTCTCACACCCTTTTTAACTGATGCATGTCTCTCGTGATTCTCAACTTTTATTATAGCCACCTGATTCTTATATAGTTTATAGAGTATTCTTCTATCTCGATACTTTAGACCTGACTTCTTTAAAATTTTGAACATCTTGTTCCACCTAACATTATCAAAAGCTTTTTCTAAACCAACAAATGCCATAAAAGTATGTTTGTTTTTCTTGATCCGCCCTTCAAGTATTAATCTTAAAGACAGAATTCCTTCCCTTCTAACGCGACTTTTCCTAAACCCAAACTGATCTTCACCTACTATCTCTTCTACTACCCTTTCCATCCTTTTGTATATTATTCTCGTCAATAATTTTGAAACACGTGTTGTTAGACTAATGGTGCGATAATTCTCACATTTGTCGGCTTGTGCCTTCTTTGGAAGTGTGAAAATGATATTTTTTAGTAAAATCAGTTGGCATTTCTCCTGTTTCATAACTTTTTGATATCAGCTTGAATAATCTTTTGATTCCTTCCTCTCCTAGGGATTTAAGAAGTTCTGCAGGGATCTCATCAATTCCAACTGCCTTATTTGCTTTCAAGTCATTCAGAGCTTTATTAAATTCTGTCCTCAAAACAGGATCTCCTAAGTCATCCATGTCGACATCGCCTTCCTTTTCCATTACACTATTGTTCAAGTCCTCCCCAACATACAGTTTCTCAATGTATTCTTTCCATCGTTTAACTCTATCTTCTGAGCTTAAAAGAGGTTTCCCATAGGTAGATTTATTGTTCATACCTCTTTTCTTCATTTCTCCAAAATTCTGTTTGATCGTTCTATATGCAACATCTACTTTACCTACGACCATTTCCTTTTCTACTTCTTCACATTTTTCTTGTAGCCATTTTTCTTTTGCTATTTTGCGTTTCCTCTTTATATGATTTCTACATTGCCTGTATTGCTCTCTTCCTGTTTCATCCTGAGCATTTTTGTACCTTCTCCTCTGATCCATCAGCTCCAAAAATTCCCCTGTGATTCAAGGTTATCGAGCAGCTTGTTCTCTAAAGCCTAATGTTTCTTTACCAGCTTTGATTATTTCGCTCTTTAATGCATTCCATTAGTCCTCGGTTGAACTCCTTTCAGAGTAGACCTAAGTCTACCATTTCTGCAAATTTTTCTCTTGTGCTAAATTGTTTCAATTTATTCACTTCCAGTCTCTTCTGTTTGTACTGCTTCCTTATTCGACTAAATTTTAGCCTGCACTTCATTATTAACAAATTACGGTCAGAGTCTATGTCTGCTCCTGGGTACGCTTTACTGTCTAGAACTTGATTCCTGAATCGCTGTTTGACCATGATATAATCTAGCTGATATTTGCCTGTATCCCCAGGACGTTTCCAGGTGTATATTCTTCTTGCATGGTTTTTAAACAGTGTGTTTGCCACTAACAGCTTATATTGTTCCCAAATTTCTTGCAACCTGCTTCCTCGCTCATTTCTTTCTCCTAGACCAAAACTTCCTACAGTATTCCCCGCTTTTCCTTCTCCCACTATTGCATTCCAATCACCCATGATTATTAAATTTTCCTCCCATTCACATATTGCAGTAAGTCTTCAATTTCAGCGTATATTTCTTCGTCATCTTCCTGTGACGTTGGCATATACACTTGTACTAATGTGGTTGGGACGGGCTTAGTTTCTAACCTCATCAAAATAATCCTGTCACTAAACTGTTCATAATAACTCGCCCATTTCCCTATTTTCTTGTTCATTACAAATTCTACACCAGTGACTCCAGTGACAGCTTGTGTGCTAATTATCCTGTGTTCCCCAGACCAGAAATCCTGTGCGTCCTTCCATTTAATCTCATTAATCCCAACGACATCTAACTTAACTTGTTCCATCTCCCTTTTTAAGTTTTCTAACCTACCTGCCCTATTCAGACTTCTAACATTCCACGCTCCGACTCGTAGAATGTTTCTAACCATTCTGATGACTCCTCCCAGAGCAGTCCCCACCCGGAGATCCTATTGGGGGACTATTTTACCTCCGGAATATTTTACCCAGGAAGAAGCCATCATGATAAATGTAATTTGAGAGGATTACATGTCCTCGGGATACCCTGTGGGTCTTTAATGCAGTGGTTTCCCGTTGCCTTCTGCATCCCCATGCCGTTGATCATTTCTGATTCATCCACCTTTAGGCGCCGTTTCCAACCCCAAGGGCAAGAGGGTGCCCTGAACCACTCCCCACTCTTCCGCCCTTCTTTCGGAGGCCGTTGGCAAGCAGTGGGTGACTCCTTATACCGGGAATCTTTCAGTCGCCAGAGCCTCGTCCGTGTAAACAGGGTGAACTACGTGAAGGAGAGGTTGACATTTGGTTGGAAAAGGCTAGTATAGCCTCTCCTAAACCCTTACACCCCCCGTTATCTTTATCTCTGTGGATTGCGCGGGTCCTCCAAGCTCCACTGCCTACCACACCGACTAAGTACTGCCCACTCATTTATAACTTTCGCCCATTTTACCTTTAAAATAACAGACGCTTTGCCACCGTCACTGCTGTTTCATTACAGTATATTCAGAGCTAAATTGTGTCACTTTTCTATTTATTTATTTTTTGCAACAGAAGGAATTTTTAGCGTTTAGCTCTAGCTGCCAGCCTTCGCACAAATCGATTATTTTCATAGTATCGGTTTGTAAAAAGGTGGAATCACCCTGGGTCATTATTTCACGATAAATGTTAGTATAATCGGCAAATAGTCATTTTTACATCCCTCATCGCACAAATCATTGATGTATATGAGAACAGGGACCATCACCCTTTCCTTGGGAACCCCCGACCTAATTTCGGTCAGTGATAAGCATTTATCGTTGAGAACTACACATTGCGTTCTACCCTTTAGAACATTTGTAACCCACCCGCATATTTGTCTAGATATGCTGTAGATATGAAGTTTTTTAAGTAACTTAGTGTGAGGCACAGTGTCGAAAGCTTTTTTAAAATCCAATAAAACAGATCGCTCATCTATCATGCGTACATGTCGTGAATTAAAAATTCAAGTGTTGTCTGGCAGCATCGGCCTTTCCTGAATCCATGTTTATTTTAATTTAAATGCTTCCTTTCATCCAAAAGATGTAAAAGTTTTGACTAGAAGATACATTCTAAAATTCTGAATAATATTGAAGTTAACAAGATGGGGCTTTAATTTTCATGATCAATAAATCCCCAAGTTTATGTGGGCCTCCTGGATTTATCCAAGGAGGCGGTGTACAATATCATCAAAATTTCCTTTTCGTAAATAGAGTAGGAATACAGTCTGGTCTGGGAGCCTTATCGGTTTTTACGTTCCTAAGCAGTTTTGCTAATACCTCAACGTCAAGAATGAGATCTTTTATAATTTTGTCGGTACGATTGATAAATACGTGAAAAGATAGTATCTAAAGGCCTCACCAATATAGCCTTATAACGCGACCGTAATTTTAAACTTTCTGACGACCTATGACACCATAGTGATAAATACTCCAAAAGAATAATTTGAATCGTACTCCGGAAAAAATAGTCCAGAATTGATTCACGTATTATTATGAATAGTATCGAAGATAAGATTTCATATTTACTGATCATGAAACCATAGCAACGTCGCTGTAGTCTGGTGGCTGTTTCTAATCGTATCACAGACTGAGGAAGTATCAGTTCAACCTATAATGCTGACACTTCCATACTTAAACGCTTTTCCGGAAAAGGATTAGTGACAAGGAACTGGAAGGTAATCAGTCTTGACTTTTGAAGGAACCATCTTGACATTAGCCACGTGCGATTTTGGAAAAACATGGAAAACCGAAATCTGGATGGTCGAACATGGATCTGATCCCATGCGCTCCGGAATGTTAGGACCTAGTGTTACCAGTCAGTCACCAGGCATACGCGGCAAAGGGTAACTTCCTTGGCTCTAATGCGGTTTTCAGTTTTGTCATTAGATGGGATTTCTGACATCTACTGTTGCTGAAACAAACAAGGAAGTAAATCTACAAGTAATTTGTAACATCATACACAGAAAATTCACCAAGCCGATCATAGTATTCGCCCTGTTGATTCATTACTGTATAATGAATATTAATAATGTACTACACGCATTGTTCAGTTTGACATGCGAGTGTGTATAATTTTGCAATAGCTAAACGCCCTGACAAATTTTGGTGGTTTCACCATTACTGTCAATGTTAATTCACCAATTATTTCGATACTGCATGAAATACTTATTTTAAGGGACTGAGGTGCTTTTATTTAGTGGAGTATGAAAATAATTACATCTAACATTAACAGCATTGCTTTAGATTGCAATTATTTGTGAAATTTATTTCAAACAAATTTTCCTTTCAAAATGTTTCATTTTGAAGATTGAGGTGAAAGCTAAGGCGGCACAGCCTCATTATTTTTACGTTCTGATCTTCGATAATTCTTTAAAATCGATAAAATCGATCCCACTAACAACATGAGATCTGAGGGCAGGTCATTAAAACTGAAACGACATGGTTTCTTCAAGAAGGTCATGACCGAATTTGTCGCAATTCCTTGTCCCCAGTCCTATCTCCACGATGTTAACATATGCTGTTAGGATGATGTGAACTGTAATACCAAAATTACTTTCAAATAATTTCTAAAAAATCTCAAAATATTTGCAATGTTTTCCAGCATGTATAATCACTTGTGTTATTTGCTGAACCACATTTTCACTTGCTTTCATGTAATTCACAGGAACATAACTGCTATACGAGTTATAAAAATAACTTCCGCAGAACTAAAATTTAGTTATTATTAATACAAAGATATGTGTTGTTATTGTGTGGGCAGATCTTTTTAATTTACTTGGTTGCTGTAAACAACAGTCTAAAGAAAGTAAACATGTACTCAGAGAAAATCTGGAAGTTTGTCTCATTTCTTCTACTCAAAATAATTATTTTTACGTAACAGTTAACTGTGTCTGAAATTACCTACACAGAATTTAGTTGTGATCTCTATTGCCTGAGTTTGTGAATTACAATAATTTTTTATTATGATTAGTATTCATCATTATGTGCTCAAATTATCCGAAATGTCCAGGCCTGGTAATCGGTTTGACTTGGGTTTGAATCTCGTCTGGCCATCCAGATTCCAAAGTTTATCGAATGCCGGAATCGTTCATTCAAAAAGGCAATGACCAAACTCTTTCCCGTTCCTTCCTTATAATCTTCTCCTACCTCTAGTGATCCTGACGTTGTCAAAGCGTTAGACAATAGCGAAGGAAAAAGCTGGAAACTATAAAATTACCAAAAATAATTTAAAAATTGGGAGGCGTAGAAATACCTCGGCGTAGACCTTACTGTGCCAGCCTAATCTACAAAAGATATGGATGCATTTAGTTATGGTAGCAGATCATAACTGATGTTTGCTATCAGCCATTTTGCCAAAATTATTTCACTTCCAGATTTATATATGTATATCTAGTTCACGTTACCACGAGAGATCATGTACTGTACTTTGTATCCGGATTGCCATTCAGCCCCCAGTTAGTAGCAGTGTCAGATACAGCACCCAAAAGACAACACATTAACTCAACATCGAATCTTTCCACCTCCGACAATGGGGCAAGTTATTACTTGGTATTTATGGCTCAACGAGGTCATTAGTTTCAGGAAGGAAATGGTGGAAGGATAGGCTATTGAAGGGATCACCGTGGCATTCATAATGGGAATCGAACGAGGGTCCTTCGGAATGCTGGGCTCAAACGTTACCCCTCAACACCAGGGGCATTTCTTCAAGCTGGAAGATTGTTTCTCAGTGTTGCTGTAATTTGGCTGTGGAAGGAAAGAAAACTGTAAGAAAAGCATCATTGAGTGAATAGAAAAATATTTTACTACATCCTATTTTCTATTTTTTAGGAAAAATAGAACCCAGCCTTCTCTATTGTAAAACATTAGATTTTGCTGATTAATGATCAGATTTGTCAGAAATGTCTTCCAAAGTAGTGACAGCCATATTCTATTAAATGTTGATTTCACTGTTATATACAGAATGCCATCTCTGGACGTCTGCTGAAATATATATAACGGCAGTACCAACTGAGGCAAACTAGATCGTGTCCACTTCAAGAGGGATAGGATGAACCAATAGCTTCTAAAAATAACTGTACCTAAAAGAAAATCATCAGGCCAAACATTATGAAATGTTAAGAAAAATTGGTTTCTAATATTCCAATTCATAAATAGCAAGCATCAATAGCACTTCGTTGCAATCGTGCGACCACCATCAAAACATATGGTAAAAAGGTACTGCATGCGATCAACGTTTTCTGTCTTTAGTTTTCATAAACAATCTTTCATAAACTTCGCCGGAAATTCTTAAACATGACCCACAACACACAATAATTTACAGGGAACTGAAAAACTGGACATAGTATCGGAAAACCTAAGAAATCTCGAATTTTACTACAAGTAATTCTAAGACTGATGGCTCCTGATAATCAGGGTGAAAGTCGGCCATAACGTCATCCTTACCTACTGTGCTCAACAACAAGCACGGAACGAGACTCAGGACCCCACACCAAACAAACTCGTAACTTGATATTTCACTGATATCGGCATGCATGATGACCAGGACCAAGTGGGAGATTCTACAGGATACATTAGGAAGTGACCATCTGATTCTGAAAATATCACTGGATTCCCCTACGGACCTGAAGACAACTCCATCAAAAAGCTGCTGGAATTGTAACAAAGCCAACTTGATGTAATATCAAGAAAAACTCATCTTACGAATAGAACATACATACTCAGATACAAATGACCCACAACAACGATACAACGACCTGAAAAACATAATAACTAATCTGCAGATGAAAGCATTCCAGAATATAACGTAAGTGAAAGAAACAAGATCACCAGAAAACCCTGGTGGACTGCCGAATGCTCCAGAGTAATTGCAAGTCGACGCCTGGCAACAAAAATGTACAGAAAAGTTCCGACTAGTCAGAATTTCATGTTACTCAGACAGACCACATCAGAGGCCAGAAATACGATCAGGAAAACGAAGAGAGAAGGTTGGAGGGCCTTCTTCTCTACAATCAAATACGGCACTTCGTCGCAAGACATGTGGACGAAAATAAGATGGTTCAACGGAAAGCGGCCATCACCTAACAACATATAGGTAGCGAACGCAGTTGTTCGCTTAGCTCATAAGTTACACATTTGTTAATTATGAAATGAGGACGGCAAGTAGCATGTTAAGAAACCAGACAGAGGCATCGACCGAGGATTTAGAGCGCTGATAGTTAGGAAAAAGTGCGCAATGGTCGAGCTAAGGAGGACAGATGACGGCATGGATCGGCCTCATCATTGGTCTACAATTTGCCCCTCCACTTTAGGACCGTAGTGGGAGGTGGTGTAAAAACCTCTGCACGGGTAACGGAGAGTATCTTGTATTATCTCCATCAATCAGTCGCAGCCAGCAACAGTCGGAGCAGAGATAACGCAGACGTCGAGTCGCCCTCCGACGGCCGTGGCCGCGGGGTGGCGCCACACACGAAGAAGACGGACAGCGCAAAGCAGGTTGGCTCTGCTGTAGGGTATGGTTGGTCGTGGAAAGCCATCGATGAATTAGATAGGGAGCTAGGGTCCTCCACAATGTCTATAGCTGGGGTCTAGATAATTACCCGCAGTCGAAGAAGCTCTTGCTGTCCTCAAACTAAATGTCCAACTCATGCAGTTATAATAATCAACCTATTTTCAGTATTCAGTTACGTCATAGCGTGATGTTGGAAGGTAGCGCAATAGCACCGTACGTTGTTATCAGTATTCAGCAGTAGTCTCAATGCATACCATTTGTATATTTTGTACAGTCGTCATAGTAAAAGTTGTACATAGAACATGTTTATGAAATCATTCATCCCGATGATCCTACCACGAATGTCTCACTCCGATCCCAGATCGACTACTATGATCGATCCTTACCCATTCGCTCATTCCTCTCATCGAATCTGGCCAAGTATCCACTCGGCCTGCTGCCAGGTTCACCATAGGTCCCCATAGGTTTACCGGTGTCCAGGTGGGGGCACTACATATATACCGATGATAGTCTGCCTGAACAACTCTTAGAACTGACAGCACCGGCATATGTACCGACGGATATAGAACGAAACGCACATCATGACACCAATGAAAACAGCAAAAAAACTGAACCCATTCTTCATTATTCCTGAACTAGAATGTGCCCTAAAGAAGAAAGATACGGCTACAGAGACGATGGGATCACACACTCCATGATTAACAACCTGCCTCAAACAGCAAAAAAAAAAAAAAAAATCCAAAATATCTTCAATGACACGATGAACACATCATACGTTCCTGAGCAGTGGAGTAACATTGTAATTTTTCCTGTTTTAAAGCCGAACAGAAACAGGAGCGACGCATCCTGTTATCGGCCTATATCTTTAATGTCTTGCTTGGTTAAACTAATGTGTACGATGATCAAGAATAGGATGGAATGGTACATAAAAACCCATTGAAGGCTCGATCGTCGCACTATTGGATTCCGTAAAGGCTTCAGTACAATAGATACTTGAGGGTAAACAAATGAAAATCTGCGACACAGTTACTTTTGTTGCTTTAATTTATTTTGTGCATGACGCGTTTCGGGAATTTATTCCCATTTTCAAACGCACTATAAGTAGGTTTACATGTTTTTAGTTATAGAAATATGAGGAGTCGTTGTGTTTGTTTCTGCTGGACGTTTGTACAGTTTTCATGTGATTTCTGGAAAAGAATTTTGGGATGCTGTACTATGGTATAAAGACTATGTAATAAAACATGAATGGAAACATTTTTCTTATCACTTACGTTTTTGAAGGTTTTTGACGAAAATGGCAACACAGAAACACACACAAATACATCCTTAAATTACACAAACGTTATGGATGATGAACACAGATTGAAAGTTTGTGTATTGTACACAAGGCAAAGATGATTTAAAGAATTAACATTTATACAATTCAAAGATGATATGCTTGAAGCCTAGACATAATAAAGGATATTATTATTACATAAAAGAGTTTTTTATATGATTTAGAAATGTGCTTAATATTAATAATTACATAAGAGTTAGGATTTAGCGGATGATACATAATTTATAATAAGGCGTCAAAACATTTAAAAAAGGTTACAGATTCACTATCTAACTTTTCATTTAATATTATATCCTTAGATGATTTATGATTTAAATAAATTTCGAATTCTTCCATTAAGTCCATATGGTGGCTTTTATTTATGTGGTGGAGTACCTTCAAATCTTTGTTAATGTCATTGAAGGGGTGGCTGGTGTTGTGTATATGTGTGGCTATTGCTGATTTTGTGTGTTGTCCCTTTTTGAAGGCATTGATGTGCTCTAAGTATCTTGTATGGAAATTTCTGCCAGTTTGACCTATATAGAATTTTGAGCATTGGTTACATGTTATTTTGTAAATGCCTGATTCTAGCATTGGGTCTGCGTTAGTGTTAATATTGTGTCTTAATTTTTGTTGTAATTTGTTTTTGGTTCTGAAACCTATTTTAATTTTGTGTGATTTAAGCACATTAGCAATTGTTTGGGATATTTTGCCTACATAAGGGATGCTGGAAACAAATTTTTCTGGTTGTTTGCATCTTTAATGAAATTGGTATTCTTATTTTTGTTTATTTTCATTTCAATTTTGTCTATCATCTGGCTGGGGTATTGATTAGCTACAGCAATTTGTTTTATTATATCAAGCTCGTAATCATGGTTGGCTTTGTTTAAGGGGATATTATTGGCCCTGTGCACCATGGACCTGTAGGCTGCCTGTTTATGTGCATTGGGGTGGCAAGATGCTGATGGTATGGTGCAATCAGTCATTGTATTTTTCCTATAGATAGTGAAGTTGTGTTTATTGTTGAAGTTTGAGATGCATAGGTCCAGGAAATTTATACTTTTTTCTTTTTCAAATTCTGCTGTGAATTTTATTTTTGGGTGTATGTTATTGAATATATTGAGAATATCTCCTATATCATTTGTGTTACCATGGATAAGCATTAGTGTGTCATCTACGTAACGTTTATAATATATGATCTTTTTGATACATGGGTCAGGGTTGCTTAGAATTTTTTGTTCAATGTGGTTGATGTAGATGTCAGCTATTGTGCCAGAGATACTGGAGCCCATTGCAAGGCCATCAGGTTGCTGGAAGATTTTGTTATTGAAAGTGAAATAGTTGTACTTTAGAACTAACTGGAGCAAATCAATGAGTTCAACCATTTCTGTTTGTGAGCATTTCTTGTGAATTATTAAATTATTTCTTATAACTTCTAGGGCTTCCTGTATGGGGACATTGGTATACAGGTTAGTTATGTCAAAGGAAGCAAGCTGAGCCCCTATTGGGATATTTGTGTCTTTAAGTGTATTAACCAGTTCAGAGCTGTTTTTGATTGAATGTACAGTTTCAAATGTGAAAATTTTTTTCAATAAATCATCTAGCTTTTTTGTTAGTCTGTATGCAGGGCTGTTCATTGAATTAACTATTGGTCTAATTGGGTTCCCTTCTTTATGCATTTTAGGCTGTGCTCGTAGTCGGGGGGCTTTGGGGTTCATGCAGAGGAGGGATTTCTTTTCAGTCTCTGTTAATAGGAAATAGGTTCTTTTTTAACTGCTCTTTGATTTTGTTATGGAATTGTTTTGTGGGGTCTTTCTGTATCTGCTTTATGTTGTTTTCATTGAAAATTTTTAGTGTTTTCTCTATGTATTCATTTTCTTTCATTATTACAATTGTATTACCTTTATCTGCTTTGGTTATTATTGCTTCATTATTTTTGAGTTTTCTGTTGATGCTGTGCATTGTATTTTGGTCATTGAGTGTGTTTTTGGGTTTGTGTTTCTGTTTTTCCAATTCTCTTTCAAGTAGCTTATTGATTTTGTGCCCTATTGCAATTTTAGTATTGTTTTCTACTTTAGCAATATCAACAGCATTTTTTGTGTTAACTATTAATTCTTTAAGTGAGTTAGTGTTGAGGTCTTGCTTTAAGTTGTATTTCATCCCCATGTTCAGCAATGCAGTTTCTTTATTATTGAAATTAATATCTGTAGTATTTATAACTCTATTAAAGAAAGTGTGTGAGGGTTTGTTATCATTATTTTTTGTTTTATCTTGTATTTGTTTTGATTTTAGTGTGTGTAGTTTTTTGTTGTGAGTGTTAGTGATTTTTAGGTACTCCTTACAAATAATATCATGGATGTGGTTCCGAAAGTAACTGTGTCGCAGATTTTCATTTGTTTACCCTCAATTTGAAACAGTTGCAGACTTTCACTAATCCATTTTGTTATGGATAAAGTTAAGACAATAGATACTGTTAGTACGGTGGTTACTGATATCCAGTTGAGCTTTGTCAGAAATACTTACCTTCCAGCAGCGTTCATAGACATAAGGGACGCTTACAACAATCTCCAGATTGATATCCTACGAGAAGCAATGGAAGAGATGGAGCTTCCCAATAAATTGATAAATTGGTGTTGTAATTATCTTACACGTTGAGTGAATATCATTCAAACAGCAGAAGGGAAGAGAATTGTACGACATGTCTATCACGACATTCCACAGGGTGACCCAATGAGCCCGACCCTTTTCAACATCTACACGACCAAGGTGTGCATCGGCCTACAAGTGATGGTGACCTTTCTCCAATATGCGGACGACTTTGTCATATATGTCTCACATCCAGATAAAGAAAAAGCTAGACTGATCCTAGAATCGACAGTAAGAGCAATCCTAGAAAAGCTGAGACAGAGAGGGCTTGAACTAACAATTAAAAAAAAGTAAAATATGCATCTTCACTCACAGGCACTATCAAGAAAATGATTTTAAAATAATTGTAAATGGCATAGTTATATATCTGGTGAAAGAGGTAAAGTTCCTCGGAATATGGCTCAACTCCAAGCTCATTTGGCTAAAACACATAAAAGAGATGAGGGCTTCTTCCTTATAATGAATAAATATACTGAAAGCCCTTGCTTACTTGAGTTGGGGTGCTGATCCTCGGCTAAGGCGCAATATATACTTCAGTATTATAAGAAGAAGATTCGACTATGGGGGTTTTCTTTACGACAATGCATGCAAAACCCTCCGGAAGAAACTTGACACCGTACAAGCAGCGGCACTAATGATAATAGGTGGATTTATTAAGACCACTCCTAAAGCGGAAAAAAGTAACTCCTCCCCTAGATATCCGTAAGAAGAAGATAGGGATTAATTTTTGGCTAAAGTTATGCTCCAAAAAAGAAATTATTTTGATGAAAGTACAGAATTTATTTCACGACATTCAAATGAAAACCCCAGACCTTCACAAGATGCCAAGACTTGTAATCTAGAGGTAATTAACAAATCAGTGGAGCATCTATACAACAGAAATTAATGACCTATACTCTGAGGAGGGGCCATGGCAAAAAGTGGACCTATCCGCTCGTGTTTACCCAACCATCACATTAAATCTGCCAGACAGGAAACTCTGCATTCCGGAAGAAGCAAAACAATAGACGATGGATACAATCAATACTAGATGGAAAGGCTGGTCCCAAATATTTGTGGATGGATCAAAGGCGGGTGAAGACGCTTGTGCAGCGGCCTATGTGGATCCAGTGGGTGAAATCGTCAAAGCATTCCGCTTACCGGACCAATTTTCGAGTTTCTCGGCAGAGTTTTTTGCTATACAATATCTCCAAAAGACAGACTTAAAGAAACAGCCATATGCAAGGGGAAAAACTACATTACATACCAAGTAGTTAGAGAGCTAGCTAAAATGAGAACAAAAGACGTAGACGTAAGGCTACAATGCGTACCAAGCCACGTGGGCTTACATGGCAACGAAATGGCTGACAGAGTAGCAAAAGAGAAACTAGGTTGGACACTGCTATTCTCTATACAAACCTTAGACACTTCGTGTCCATCCTGATAAGGAACGAATGGGAAAAGAAATGACAAAACAACAAAGGCTCAAAAGGTATATGGCATCGGTCAATATGCAATAATATCGAAAAGAAGCCATCATAAGAATCAAAAGATCTGAACAGGAAAAGATAACCATAATTAACAGACTACGCACAGGACACGCCCTCCTAAACGACAAAAAGTATATAATGAAAATTGTGGAGTCGCTGAATTGTCTCGGATGTGGTGCGGTGGAAGATATATACCACTACATACTCAGATGAGAAGAATACAGCAAGATTAGAAAAGAGCTTATAGAAAAATCCCTAAAAATCACACATATATCATCTTTGATGACTAACCTATCGTATTCAGACACAAAAGTGGTCAATACAAATATGTCGCAAAAACAAAAAGTTGAATATAAAGTTACAATAAAAAAATAAAATAAAATAAAATATAAACCTAGTACCCCTACTCTCATGTCCCTGGTGGGAGTAGCCCAAGGCTAATATATACAGGGTGTCCTAAAAATTAAATGGCCAAACTTTGGGAACGTATTTGGGGCTCAAAAATAAGCAAAAAGTTCCAACGAAATTTTTCTCCATTATAATTTCTTACGGAGATAATCGGGAAAATGAAGTTTGAAACAGTAAACTCAAGTACAATGCTTCTTTTTACTGACAATAGATTTAAGTAATTATCTACAAAATACTTAGTAACATAAACGAACCGAGTAACTAAAAAATGCAAATAATTAACAATTCATATTATTTATTACATACTTATAATACCATGTACAAAGGCAGAAACAGACAATTCCATTAATGTAGATGTTGTTCAAAGTGTTGTCCTCCCATAGCAATGCAGGCGTTGCACCGTGGTATGACAGCTCGTGTTGCTGTCAAAAATTGCTCTGGGGTAACTCGCTGAGTTGTAGCCATGATTCTGTCCCTAAGATGCTGTTCTGAAGTTATTGGTACCGAATACACTTCCTGTTGTAATGTACCCCATGCAAAGAAGTCCAGCGGTGGAAGGTCAGGTGAGCGTGCGCACCACAGTACAGGTCCCCCTCGAACAATCGAGCGACCTGGATAATTTCCATGCAACCATTCACGAGTAACTCTATCATAATGAGCTGGTCATCCATCTAATTGGATCCACATGTTCAATCGTTCCTGTAATGTGAACTCCTCAAGATAACCCGGGAGGTCGTTCTCCAGGAAAGCCGTGAAAGTCTGTGCATTCAATCTTGGTGGTAAAAAATGTGGTCCTACGAGACGATTATTGTGAATACCCATCCAAACATTAACGGAAAACTCTTGCTGGTAATTAGTCACCCTAACTGCTCGTGGATTATGATGAGCCCAGATGTGAGAGTTTCGTTGATTGATACTTCCTCTTCTTGTGAATGTAGCTTCGTCCGTCCACACGATACTCGAGAGGAATTGATTATCATTCTCACACCTCTGAATAAATCAATTACAAAAATTTACTCGATTCTGGAAAACCTGAGGCAATAATACGTGAACTCTTTGAATATGATACGCATGACTATTATCGCCTCTTAAAGTACGCCAGACCGTTTGACGTGATATCCGTAACGCGGCAGACGCTCTCAGAATACTCGTGGCGATCATCAAAATGGTGTAGGATACGATTGCCTGCTAGATTATTTCTCCTCAAAGCTGCCCGAAATTCATTGCCTTCTCGGTGCAGGCTGGCTGATCCAGTCTCACGAAGTCTACGAAACGTTTGACTAAATACCTGGCGATGTGGTACTACCCTCCTCGGAAATCGATTCGCATACTCTCGTACGGCTGCACGTGCGTTACCGTTGCAAAAATCAAACACAAATACAATATCGGCGTATTCCTGATGAGACAATGTGCGAGGCTTGTGTACGGTGCTCACTCAAAACACATTACTCACCGACTGATGTATGGCGTACCGAATAAACGGACTAATGTGCCGCTTAAGTTTTATTTACGTTTTACGTACGCCTGTTATGCCGCGGAAGGTCAACATTTCGAATAACATCGTCATTAATCGAATAGTAGGTTTCATTTCTGTCTTTTATTTCATTGTTTATTAATGTTACTCGGTCTTTTTTTTATCCTTGCATGTGTTTGGTTACTTACATTTAATGTAATCAAAATAAACATTCATTCAAACGAATTGTACTTGAGTTTACCGTTTTAAACTTCCCTATTATCTCCATAAGAAATGAAAATGAAGAAAAATTTCGTAGGAAGTTTTTGCTTATTTTTGAGCCCCAAATACGCTCCCAAAGTTTGACCATTTAATTTTGGGACACCCTGTACATATATATATATATATATATATTCGGCTCAGTAAAGAAACGTTTCCTTGACTCATCCATTGAAAATCCGTAGACGGCAATCCAGCTGTTCTGGAAGAGTTTAAAGCAGCCGGAACGTTGAGAGAAGAGGATAACATTCTGTTGGTGATGAACTCTCGGGCTATTCTATTGACTAAAGCTGAGCCTTTTGTGTTGAAGGTGGGGAGAGCTCCCTCAGCTGTTATTGCACCCTTCCTGCTTGACGAAAACAGAACACGACTCAGCTGCATCGCACTTTCTGTGAATGATAATCATTGCATAACTTCAAACTCCATTACGACGCATCGCATTTCAAACATGAAAACACCGTTGGTATTTTCTGCTTTGGGATTTACGGCTCATCTACGTTGCGGTCATTAGGGCCGGAAGAGGATGGGGGTCAAGGAACGGGAAGGAATTCAGCCACTCACTTTTTAATGAACCACCCCGCATTCGTCTTGAGTGACTTCTGGAAATAATGGAAACCGAAATTTGGGTGGCCAGAGAGGGAATTAAACTGAGATGTGCAAGATACCTCACAAAAAGTATCTGGAATACAAGATACTCTTAAGTAATGGATTTAAGATATCAGATACAAGATACCTTTCGAAAAGGTATTTGAACTACAAGATACAAAATAAGTATCTTCAAAATACTTTTTACATAACGCATTTGATTTTTATTTTGAAACATGTTTCTTTGTCTACAATGTACAAGATGTTCTTCAAAATTTTAATTGAGAATTAAGTAAGTTAAAACCAGTTCTTTAAACATATGATTAATCATTTTTATTGTATAATTCCACCCAGAGTAACACCAACAGTTATTTATGAATTATTATTACTATTATTACTGCAAGTTTGCAATGTTTCAGAACTAATTAAATCACAATCTGTTATATTCTAATTTTTTTTTTTTTTTTTAACTGCTTTACGTCTCTTTTTAACATCGAGGTCTTTAGAGACGGGAAAGGATGGGGGGCAAGGATGGGGGCTAGGAATGGGAAGGAATTCGGCCATGGCCTTTTGAAGGAAGCATCCCGGCATTTGCCTGGAGTGATTTGGGGAAACCATGGAAAACCCAAATCTGGATGCCCGGACGGGGATTCGAACCGCCGTCCGCCCGAATCCGAGGCGAGAACGCTAACCGTTACACCGACCCGCTCGTTCTAAATTTAACAGCTCCTACTATAGGTAGTAACAGTAACCTCAACTATCGGAGTTAAAAACTATAGATTTAATTTCATACGGTATATAAAAAATTAAATTTGTTAGGTTACTTATGCCTCAATGTTTAGTATAACATTCTTAATAAACTAACTATCAAGGTTTCAGCTACTATCTGTAAATCAATAAAACTTGCGATAAACAAAATATCTTACAACAATGACACAACTTTGAAAATTATTTTCATATTTTAATATAAATAATTCTTCTTGCTAACAATAATCCTAACAATTTATTTGACAATTTAAAAATTTTAAAGAAATTTAGTCTAAAAAATTTAGCTAGTGGTATACTAAAGAGGAGTTTCATGATCATCCTTCATACAAGCTACCAACTACCAAGCAGTTCCTGCCAAGTGAAATCTAATGTGGATATAAACCTACTTAAATGAAAACAAAATTAACATGATTTGTTTATTTACTTACTTACATTTCAATATCATCATCCCCGATTATGATTCGATAGTAATAATTCGACTTCGTAATGGCAATCATACTTTTACACGATAAAAATTGGCGAGGTGTAAAGACAAGAGACAATAGGCCAGCGGGTGGGTGTTTGTTTATGGTTTTCATAGTTCTCCACAATAAAGGCAGACATAGGTCACTAGACCATACAACCTTGTTCTTTGATACAGGTTAATAAATTTTATTACAAATGCGTCCCACTGTTGTCTTTCTCTTTTTAATGACTTAAAGCAAAAAAAAAAAAAGTATTTCTAAAATACAAAAAATAACGAAAAAAAGTATTTACATAAAAGATACTAAATAAAGATTAAGAAATGTATTTCAGATACAAGATGAAAATATGTATTTTGTATCTTGTATCTGTATTTGAAATACTTGTATCTCAAAAAAGTCACATTTCTGGAATTAAACCCTTGTTTTTTTGAAGCGTTACCGCTCACACGCCGGGCTCGGTGCTAAATACCGTACAACTTAGGAAAATATGTATGCTTGTCTCAATGCATTATGTTCTGAATTTGTACATACAGCAGTAGCTCACTTCGTTTTTGTTTGAGTACGGCAGTTTTAAATCATTTCAGTAACACTGTTTCTTTGTACCTACTGAATCTCTTCGATACGGGAGATTAAAATGTCAGAGGTACCGTTTATCTTTTTCTCTATTTTAATGATGTGTGATGGTTGTATCATAGAACTAAATATTAGCTATTCATTGTTTCGAGTGTTGAATTTCATACTTACGTTGTAAAGGATTTTACTAGAAACATATGTGGAAACTACCCTCTTGCGTTACTGAACTCGTGTAACAGTGTCCTAACCATTGAAGTACTATCGTACAAGTAAACTAATGATGTCCTCTGACAGGAATAGTTTTCTCACGTTTCTGAGAAAAAGAATGAAGGCATGAAAAATCAATCGACTACCCTCTTCTTATCTTCAAAACCAGTAGGAAATTATTGGCATTTTATACTGCGGTTTTGATTTCATACACTCCTATTCCATCAAAATTACACATAAAATTTTAAAAAAGATCTACATATCTGAATCAATAGCAACATATATATATTTTATTTTGGCTTTATGCATCGTCGACGTAGTGGTGATTAGGGGTGATAGAGGATTGAGGTCAAGGAACGGGAATGAATTCTGCCATGAAATTTTGCAGTAACCATTCCGGCATTGTTTTGCATTGATTTCGGGAAATTATGGTAAACCAAAATCTGGATAGCCGGAAAGGGATTCGAACCCGCGTCCTCCGGAATGCGTTATCCCTCACCCACCACGGTTTGTTAAAGGTAGAAGACTGTCTGAAAATAGAGATCGAATTTGAATTTTGGTTTGATTACTGATGTCATAAGTTTCTCATTCCTTCAAAAGCATTTCCCTGAAAATTCCATTTATACTGCATTAACAAATTTAAACCAACATTAACCAAGGCGTCACAAATTATTAAAGCTAAATTAAAAATTTCCTTTAAATTTGTAAATAATTTCTTGTCGGTTTCTTGAGGTCTCATCGAACAATCAAACTTCTAGAGAACTCGAAATGTAAGTTTCCGCTAAAATCAGATTGCAACTTTCTCTACATTATCTTTAACCTTATCGAATGATATGCAATATTGTCTGCGTAGAGCAACAAACTGTCAATTGCAGTTGTGACTAATTTTGTGGGCGAGTATTTTTTTAAATACATATAAGCAATATGGAATATTGTATTAGTTGGATCTAAAAACGTGGACGTAACGACAAAACGTAGCACTCAGTACATACCATAGATATTTTCCCGATATGGTAGAAAAATATTTAGACGCTGGTCAGCTTTCTGGAACGCTAAATAGGACACGCGTTTCTTTATATTATTTGCAGAATCATTACTGACTGAAGATGGAAATCAGACGTATCTTCAAATTTGAGGAATCTTAGCAGATTTAGTTTATTTAACTATGGATTAGTGATTTCTGATTTTTGATAGGTAAAGATGTTGCTGAAACCTTAAAACAGAATAGTCAGGGTTAATTGCATTTAACAGTTCAATGTAGGTCTTGTTGCACGCTTTAGATGATAACAAAATATTTTTGTTTTGTTTTATGCTATGATTCAATGGTGTGTTTTTATTATTACTTATTGTTTAGTGGTTTTTTTAAAATCATTTGTGAGATCTATTTTGGATTATTTGTCATCTTAATCCTCCTCATTCATTCTATTGATTGTAATATCATATACATTTATGTTTAATTCATTCATCGTTTTCTTGGACATCATACATTCAAGGTGAATGATTAGATGAATTATTAATTGTGATGTCTTTTGTATTAGTTCTATCGCAAATTTTATTATTTATTGCAGACCCTACACAACGTTTATACTGAATTTTTATTACATTTTGACGATATTTAAAGATCCATTATTCCAGGAAGTAATGATAATTTTTTCTTTTGCTATCACCAGTCTCTTGAATGGTTTGATGCAATCCTCCATCCCTTCCTATATTGCGCTCACATCTTCATCTCAACATCCCCCTTACAACCCACAACTTCAATAATCTGTTTCATATATTCTAATCATTCTCTATTTCTACAGTTCTTTCCTTCGACTGTTCCCTCCAGTTACAAACTAACAAGTTCAGCATATCTTAGAATGTGACCCACCAGCCTGTCTCTTCTTTCTGTAAGACTATTTCACAAACTTATTTCATCACACGTTATTTCCAAAACATGTTCATTTCGTACTTTATCTGTCAATTTAATTTTCAACAAACTTCAATATCACCACTCTTCAAACTTCTTTCTTGTATTCCTAAAGTTCATGCTTTGCTACCATAATGTGCTGTATTCCACTTATATAGTTTAAAAAAGTTGTTTTCTGTCCTATATCAATATTTGAAACTAAAAGATTTCTCTTTCTCATGAAAGCTCTTTTCGCAAGTGCTATTCTACTTTTAACATCATTCCAGCTTAGGCCATCAGTTGTAATTTTACTTCCTAACCACCATAATTAATTTACTTATCCTATTGCATCCGATCCTTTTTTTATATTTAATCTACAGTGATTGGCATCATTTCTGCTAAATTTCATCACTTTTGTCTTGCTTTGATTTATATTCAGTCCAAAATCTTCCTTCAGTATTTTGTTCATGCCATTCAGTAACTTCTCGGTATCCTCAGCCCTCTCTGCTAACAAGACAACGTCATCGGCACGTAGCATACTGATTAAATCTTCCTAAACACTTATGCCACATTAAAATTTTTGTTTTATTTCCTTTATTGATTCTTCTACATACAAGTTGAATATTAACGGGGATAGACTACAACCTTGTCTCACACCCTTTTTAGTTGATGCATGTCTGTTATGGTTCTCTACTTTTATTATAGCTACTTGATTTGTATATAGTTTATGAAGGATTCTTCTGTCTTGATATTTTACACCTAACTCCTTTAAAATTTTGAAACATCTTCTCCCACTTAACATTATCAAAACCTTTTTCTGAATAAACAAATACCATAAAAGTATTTTTGTTTTCCACTATCCATCCTTCAAGTATTAATCTTAAATCCAGAATAGCTTCTCTTGTACTGCGGTTTTTCCTAAACCTGAACTGATCTTTACCTACTATCTCTTCTGTATCCTATTTATTCTTTTATGTATTATCCTGATCAGTAATTATTTTGTATGTGAAGCTAGACTTATAGTGCATCAATTGTCGACTTATGCTTTCTTTGAAAGCGTCAAGATACTTTTATTAAAATCAGTTGGAATCTCTCCTGTTTCGTAATTGTCTGATATCAGTTTGAATTATCTTTTGATTTCTTCTTCTCCTAGGGATTTTAGAAGAGCTGCAGGAATCTCCTTAATTACAAATGAATTTCAGCTCACATGAAGCTCTGTCAAATTCTGTTTTTCTTCTTCTTCTTTTTCTTAAGTCGCGATTGGGAGAGGCTATAGTAGCCTTTTCTAACCAAATGTCAAACTCTCCTTCACGTGGTGCACCCTGTTTGGACGGACGAGGCTCTGGCGACTGAAAGATTCCCGGTATAAGGAATCACCCTCTGCTTCCCAACGACCTTCGAAAGGAGGGCGGAAGGGGAGCGGTTCAGGGCACCCTCTTGCTCTTGGGGTTGGAAACGGCCCCCAAAGGCGGATGAATCAGAAATGATCAACGGCATGGGGGTGCAGAAGGCAACGGGAAACCACTGCATTAACGACCAAAAGGGTATCCCCAGGACATGTAATCCTCTCAAATTACATTTATCATGATGGCTTCTTCCTGGGTAAAATATTCCGGAGATAAAATAGTCCCCCAATCGGATCTCCGGGTGGGGACTGCTCAGACAGGAGTCATCAGAATGGATAGAAACATTCTACGAGTCGAAGCGTGGAATGCTAGAAGTCTGAATAGGGCAGGTAGGTTAGAAAACTTAAAAAGGGAGATGGAACAACTTAAGTTAGATGTTGTTGGGATTAGTGAGATTAAATGGAAGGACGCACAAGATTTCTGGTCTGGGGAACACAGGATAATTAGCACACAAGCTGTCAATGGAGTCACTGTGTGTAGGAATTGTAATGAATAAGAGAGTAGGGAAACGTGTGCGTTAGTATGAACAGTTTAGTGACGGGATTATTTTGATGAGGTTAGAAATTAAGCCCACCCCAACCATGTTAGTACAAGTGTACATGCCAACGTCACATGAAGATGACGAAGAAATAGAGAAAATATACGCCGAAATTGAGGAATTAATCCAATATGTGAAGGGGAGGAAAATCTAATAATCATGGGTGATTGGAATGCGATAGTGGGAGAAGGAAAAAGGGGAATACAGTAGGAAGTTTTGGTCTAGGAGAAAGAAATGAGCGAGGAAGTAGGTTGTTAGAATTTTGTGAAAGACAAAAGCTAGTTTTGCCAAACACACTTTTTAAGTACCATGCAGGACAGATATTATCCTAGAAACGTCCTGGGGATACAGGAAGATATCAGCAAGATTGTATGGTCAAACAGAGATTCAGGAATCAAGTTCTAGATTGTAAAGCGTACCCAGATGCAGACATAGACTCTGACCATTATTTGATAATAATGGAGTGCAGGCTAAAATTTAAGCGAATCAGGAAGCAGTATAAGCAGAACAGACTGGAAGTGAATAAACTGAAAAAATCTAGCACGCGAGAAAAATTTGCAGAAATGGTAGACTTAGGTCTAAGAAGTAACTCTGAAAGGAGCTTAACCGATGAAGAGTGAAATGCATTGAAGACCGAAATAATGAAAGCTCGCAAAGAAACATTAGGCTTTAGGGAACAAGCTGCCCGAAAACCTTGAATAACAGAGGGAATTTTGGAGCTGATGGATCATAGAAGATGGTACAAAAATGCTCAGGATGAAGCAGGAAGAGAGCAGTACAAGTAATTTAGAAATCAAATAAATAGGAAATGCAAAATAGCAAAAGAAAAATGGCTACAATCAATGTGTGAAGAAGTAGAAAAGGAAATGGTCGTAGGTAAAGTAGATGTTGCATATAGAAAGATCAAACAGAATTTTGGAGAAATGAAGAAAAGAGGTATGAACATTAAAGCTGCCGATGGGAAACCTCTTTTAAGCTCAGAAGATAGAGCTAACCGACGGAAAGAATACTTTGAGAAACTATATGTCTGGGACGACGTGAACAATAGTGTAATGGAAAAGGAAGGCGATGTTGACATTGATGACTTAGGAGATTCTGTTTTGAGGACAGAATTTAATAAAGCACTGAATGACTTGAAAGGAAATAAGGCAGTTGGAATTGAGATAACTGCAGAACTTCTTAAATCCCTAGGAGAGGAAGGAATCAAAAGATCATTCAAGCTGATATCAAAAAGTTATGAAACAGGAGAAATTCCAACTGATTTTAATAAAAATATCATCTTCACACTTCAAAAGAAAGCTCAAGCCGACAAATGTGAGAATTATCGCACCATTAGTCTAACAACACATGCTTCGAAATTATTGACGAGAATAATATACAAAAGGATGGAAAGGGTAGTAGAAGAGATAGTAGCTGAAGATCAGTTTGGGTTTAGGAAAAGTCGCGTTAGAAGGGAAGCAATTCTGTCTTTAAGATTAAAACTTGAAGGGCAGATCAGGAAAAACAAAGATACTTTTATGGCGTTTGTTGATTTAGAAAAAGCTTTTGATAATGTTAGGTGGGACAAGATGTTCAAAATTTTAAAGGCGTCAGGCCTAAAGTATCGAGATAGAAAAGTATTCTATTAACTTTATAAGAATCAAGTGGCTATAATAAAAGTAGAGAATCAGGAGAGACATGCGTCAGTTAAAAAGGATGTGAGACAAGGCTGTAGTCTATCCCCGTTAATGTTCAACTTGTATGTAGAAGAAGCAATGAAGAAAGTCAAAGAAAAATTTCCATGTGGCATATGTTTTCAGGGAGAAAAAATCAGTATGCTACGATTTGCTGATGACATTGTCTTGTTAGCAGAGAGGGCTGGGGATATTGAGGAGTTACTGAATGGGAGGAACAAAATACTGAAGGAAGGTTTTGGACTAAATATAAATCAAAGCAAAACAAAAATGATGAAATGTAGCAAAAATTATACCAATACTAGTAGATTAAATATAAAAATAGGATCGGATGGAATAGGAGAAGTAAGTGAATTATTTTACTTTGGAAGTAAAATTATAACCGATGGCCGAAGCAAGAATGATGTTAAAAGCAGAATAGCACTATCAAAAAGAGTCTTCATGAAAAAGAGAAACCTTTTATTTTCAAATATTTATCTAGGAATTAGAAAGAACTTTTTAAAACTCTTTGCGTGGAGAACAGCACTTTATGGTAACGAAACATGGACTTTAGGAATACCGGAAATAAATAAAATTGAAGCATTCGAAATGTGGTGCTACAGAAGAATGCTGAAAATTAAGTGGACAGGCAAAGTAAGAAAGAACAAGTTTTGGAAATGATGGGTGAGGAAAGAAGTTTGTGGAAGAAGCTTACGGAAAGAAGAGAAAGGGTGGTAGGTCATATTTTGAGACATACTGGGCCGGTTAATTTGTTAGTGGAGGGAACAGTCGAAGGCAAGAACTGTGGTGGAAGACTGTAACGAAAAGGGGGGGGGGGTTGTTACTTCAAGTTTTAAATGTTATAAGTGGTTCTTGCGTTTAATTAGAAATTAATATTTAAATAGCAAGGATCTTGATTGCTGTTGATAAACACATATAACGCTTGATTTATTAGTTTCATATGGCTTGTACATAGCCGGATACATTTAACGTTATGTTAGGCATTATGGATATTTGCAAGAAAAAGCACTATCCGGCTTTACAATCTGCCTGAAGATAGCTAACATAAACGAAATGGTAAATATCTCATTATATAAAATTAAATGCATGATAACATTGTGGCCAGAAGCCAACAGTAAAATGTTACATGTATAATGGATAAAATCCCTTAGGCGCCTTTTAAATTAAAAATGTGAACAATAGCAAGACTCAACTGAATTTACAATGAGCTTTAAAGTTGTTTGCCAGCTAGCTTTTACAATGGATTGAGCAGAGACCCTGACTTAGGGTCGTTTACGGATTCTTCAAAGTCTTTCCAAAACCATGAAACGATGATGGCCGATGGAACACTTTACCATAATCAGCAACGACAGCGGCGGTGTGTGATGGAGGTCAGCAATTGCACACCCAGTGCAAGGACAGCATCAAACGACCAGCCTGTGGTCAAAGCAAAAACCCTCCAGCATAGCGCCACTTTGCGCTGTCACGTCTAGACACGGCGACTTTCCACCACAGAATGCCCGAAGATGGCGGCTTCTCCTCTTCCCGAAAACTCCTTCCAGAAGTCTCGTTACATGAAAAAGGAAATCATGAAATAACATCGGAAGACCCCGTATCTGATTCAGCATTGGATGTCTAACTTGTTTCCAAAACCACGTGAGACTTAAAGTCAAGCCCATTTGCTGTCTCCTTTCCCGCTCGCCTGTCGTCTCGTGTGCCATTCAAGGTATCCATCCTCCGGTCATTGCTCTGACCTTGGGGGTGGGCCTTTCTGGGCAGGTAACGGTCGGCAGCCCCCACGCCGTCGGAAGAATTTACCGTTGCAGCTTCAAAATCCTTTCTGCCCCTTCAAGTAACAACCTCTTTATTCAGATGAATTTAAAGAAAGCATGGCAGCCTGGGATATCCATTTAAAGGATCGGATAATTAAATTACCAAATACCCCTAAAAATTAATATAGTCTGAATATAAAAATAATTACACACAAATTTACATGTCTTGTAGTACGCCACAATCCTGCGTGGTACAAGACAGAGATTAGAATATATGAAGCAGATAATTGAGGACGTGGGCTGTAAGGGGTATGTAGAAATGATGAGGTTAGCTGAGGATAGGAAAAAAAAAAAAAATAGTCGCCTTCTGCTATTGGATGTTGGCGGTCCACATAGATAGCTTTGGGAGTGAAACTGAAGCATGGTAGGCCTCTTCTGATGTGCAGTTGTACCACCTGCGAATGTCCTTCAGCCACGAATTCCTTCTCCTTCCAACAGATCTTTTCCCCTGTATCTTCCCTTCAGAGATAAGTTGCAGTAGCTGGTACCTCTCGCCTCTCATATGTGTCCTATATACAGGGCGGGGCATTTAATATGTTTTCTGGAAATATTTCGGAAAGAAAGCATTTTAACAAACAATAACCTATATAAAAAATAATCGTACAGTAGGGGGCTACAATTATGTGATATTGGTTTTTCACAGGTGGCGCTGTTGTCGTTACAGCAAGGTCAACTTAATTATTTTAAATCGGAACCCCTATTTTTTTTTAAGATTCCCATTCCTCATGAAAAATAAAAATAGTTTGCTTAACTCACTTTTCTGTTAGCCTCACAGATGGCGCTGTAATCGCGAAAAATGAATATTCGTGTTTTTTGTGTATAATTTTAATTATTGTTTAAATAATTACATGTAATTTTCATTCTGTAAACATGGAAGGTAATTTTATAGGATAATGACGAAATTGTTTTTTTAAATGCTTTTTCTTACTTATTTGCAGCCATGTCTACAGCAGGTGCTCAAAAAGGTGACCATTTACATCCATACATTTTCTGACACACTTCGAGCTGTTCAGGCATCATTTCTGCAAAGGGTCAGAAAATGTCTGGAAGTAAATGGTCACCTTTTTGAGCACCTGCTGTAGACATGGCTGCAAATAAGTAAGAAAAAGCGTTTAAAAAATCAATTTCGTCATTATCCTATAAAATTACCTTCCATGTTTACAGAATGAAAATTACATGTAATTATTTAAACAATAATTAAAATTATACACATAAAACGTGAATATTCATTTTTCGCGATTACAGCGCCATCTGTGAGGCTAATAGAAAAGTGAGTTAAGCAAACTATTTTTATTTTTTCATGAGGAATCGGAATCTTCAAAAAAAAAAAAAAAAAAATCGGGGTTCCCATTTAAAAGAATTAAGTTGACCTTGTTGTAACGACAACAGCGCCACCTGTGAAAAAACCAATATCACATAATTGTAGCCCCCTACTGTACGATTATTTTTTATAGAGGTTATTGTTTGTTAAAATGCTTTCTTTCCGAAATATTTCCAGAAAACATATTAAATGCCCCACCCTGTATAGCGTTTTACTTTGATTTATATTGAGCAGCAGTTCTGTTTGTTTTTTTCATCCGATTAAGTTCTTCTTCGTTTGAGATTTTCAGTGCCCAAGATAGACATAGGAGACGACGAAACAAATACATTTCAAAAGCTTCAATTTTTTTTCTCTAGATTTTGGTCTAAGGTCCAGTTTTTCACACCCATAAAGAGAAATGGAGGACACGTAGCAGCGAATCATTCGCATTCATAATTTCAGACCGAGATCTGATCTTACGAAAAAAAAAAATCTCATGCCTGTTCCATTCTCGATTTGATTTATTCTTGCAATCACACTGCTCATCCATCACAGTGCCTAAGTATTTGAAGGAAGATACTTGCTCCATCTTATTGACTTTTATTAATACGGTTGCCTGGATTTTTCTCTTATAGAAGAATACAACGTTGGTATTGGAAGGGTTGACAAGCAGGCCAAACTCTTCACTGTGCTGGACTAAATTGTCGATGATGCGTTGGAGTACAGATAGATCACTAGCTATGACAACAGTGTCATCTGCGTACCTGATATTATTGATCACTTTTCCATTTATAGTGATCCCACTGTTTTCGTTCTCCAACACTTCCCTAAAAATTACCTCAGAATAAATGTTGAACAAGAGAGGTGATACTACACAGCCCTGGCGAACACCTTTCCTGATTGCTGTCGCTTCTGATGTTCCTAGGTCAATTTTGATATCTGCAGTCTGATTCCAATACAGCATGCTGATAATGCGTAAATCATTGTGGTCAATACCTGTTGATCTCAGAATCTTTATCATGTTTATTTTCATGTCTCACGCAGTCGAAGGCTGTTTTATAGTCAATGAAACATGTATACACATCAACATTCATGTCCCTGCACCTCTGCACTAATACATTTAAGGAAAAGAATGCTTCACCTGTGCCAAGCCCATTTCTGGAGCCAAACTGGGTCTCTCCCATATGAGACTCACGCTTCTTGTAAATACGTGTGTGTATCATTCGCAGAAATATCTTTAGTACGTGCGACATCAGACTGATCATACGATAGTCATCACATTGTGAGGAGTTGGTCTTCTTCAGCAGTGGTATGAAAATTGATCTCAGCCAGTCATAAGGTATATTTCCTGTTGCATAAATATCATTGAACAATGATATTAGGAGGCTGAAACCATTCGAGTCCTGCTCAGCTATAACTTTAATTACTTCAGAGTAAACTCCATCAGGACCTGTGGCTTTACCATTCTTCGGAAGTTTAATGGCATTTACTACTCCACTCTTTGTGATTTCTGGACTGACTTCATTGATTCTTTCGTCTGGTGGAGGAGGATCATCTCCGTCGTCGTTAAAAAGAAGTTCGATATGTTCCTTCCACCATTTAAGTTTTCCTACAACTCCAAGGATAATTTCATTGTTTGCATTCCTCAGTATTTGTCCGCGCCGCTTCCTTTGTACACTACTCAGCTCTTTTACCTGTTTGTATAAGTTGAAGTGATCGTGTTTCTCCTGGAGTATCTTAATTTCCTTACATTTGTCAGACATCCATGTTTCCCTTGCTTCTATACATTGTCTTTGGGCAGGTTTTGTATTTTATGGGATCCTTGGTTTTATTCATAAGCTCGATGATTTCATCAGACATCCAGAGCTGCCTTTTGTTTTTAGTGATGTATCCAATATTATTTTCCTGTATTTGAGTAATTATATCTTTTATAAAGTTCCAGGTAGATTCTACTTCTATAGGACAAGTCCCTTCTATAACTTTCATCTTTTACTCCAGAGCAGTGCCAACATTAGTTCTGACTTCATGAATTGCTAATTTTCTTACATCTATGCGTCTTGATACCTTGACGTCCCTTCTTGCATTTATAAAGCGCAGCATTTTAAAGAACATTACTACTGGGCTGTCGTCACTATTAACGTCAGCACCAGTGTAGGTTTTTACGCATTTTACATATTTTCGTAGCTCTTGTTTCACCAGAATAAATCGATCTGATTTCTTACTGTATTTTCTTCACTATCGGTGGGTGATATCCATGTATATAGTCTCCTACGACGAAGTTTGAAAAATGTATTAAAAATAAAAACTTCATGTTCCTTACAAAATTGTACCAGTCGGTCTCCTCTTGTGTTTCGTTCACCAAGTTCATAGCTCCCTACAGTATTACCTTCAGCACCATTGCAAATTTTTTAGTTAAAATCACCCATGACCAGTTCAATCTCTCCTTCTTTTATGTAGGTTTCATTTCTTCATCCGAGGTGTTATAGAAGGATTCTGTTTCTTCATAATCTTTGTCTGCTATTGGTGCATGAATCTGAATAATGTTCATGGCTACATGTGACGTTTCCAACCTTAAAAACATTACACGATCATCAAGTGGAACGAAATCAAGAACTGCTTTTGCTATCGTTGATGACACAATCACGGCAGCCCCATATCTATGGTTGGTATCAGTTCCCCCAGAAAAGTACAGGGATCCTTCCTTCCTAGTGTCAATCCCAGATCCAGGCCATCTTACTTCACTAAATCCAAGGATGCCTGTTTTCAACCTGCATCTTCTTGCCTCCACATTTGCAAGCTTCCCACTCATAAATGAACTGCGTACATCCCATGTGGCAATTCGAAATTTGTTGTCATATACTTTCATCTTTGCAATCATAGCATTGTTCAAAGCATTCCCCCCCCCCCCCCTCCGTGGATCCGATTGGGGGAATAGAAACACCGGATGATTTTACACTGATCATAACCATGTCATGTGAACTTAAAGGGATATCCTTCAGGACCTTTAATGCAGTGGTTTCCCGTTGCTTCCTGCATCCTAATGCCGTTGACCAGTAGTGGGTTCTTCCGCCTTTTGGGACCATTTCCTGCTCCAAGGACAATAGAGTGCCCTGACCTCTACCCGCTCATCCACACTCACGAGGCTGTTGTCACTTGGTAGAGGGATCTTCTTATCCCGGAAAATATTCGATCCCTTCATTCGTTAGCCGCCTGTATATAACAACTTTATTATATACATTCGTTGCCCCCTCTCTATCACGGGGAGGTGAAAGTCAAGGTTTTACCATCAATGAAACTGAGACCGTAATGGCATTACTCAGTTTCTCTGGATCATTAGATAGGTCTGTTTATACAACAGTAGAATTAACTTGGGATCTCCTAAGTCATCAATGTGGACATCGCCTTCTTTTTCCAGTGTACTGTTGTTCAAATCTTCTTTCTTCTGAGTTTCATTTTTTGTGCCTTCTCCTCCGATCCATTAAGTCCGAAATTTCTTCTGAGATCCAAGGTTTCAAGGCGGCATGTTTCCTAAAGCCAAATGTTTGTTTACCAGCTTTGATTATTTCTCTCTTCAATGCACTCATTCTTCCTCGGTTGAACTCTTTATAGTGCTACTTCTTCGACCCACGTCTACCATTTCTGCATATTTTTCTCTCTTGTTAGATTGTTCCAGGTTGTTCACTTCTAGACTGTTCTGCTTGTACTGCTTCTTTATTCTGTTGAATTTAGCCTGTACTTCATTAGAATCAGATTTTGTTCAGAGTCTATGTCAGCTACTGGATATGCTTTACAACCTATAACTTGATTCCTGAATCTTTGTTTGACCATTCTATAATCAACTGCTATGAGTGTTTACTGGACGTAAATAGAGCGTTTCTAATTATTTCTGGAACAACCCTCAAGTAGTAATGTGTCATCTTCTGTGCAGAAATGCCACAGCAGCTGGCAGTTTGTTAAAACACATAGGCTCCCACCACCTGAAAATGAGCGCAGAAAAATTCTGGAGGATCGTTCTGCATGAAAAGAATTTTTTTTGATGTACCCGCTAAAGGAATTTAAAAAAATAGAAATAAAATAAAAAAATTATGCTGCGAAACTCTCCGAGGAAGTAATTAATTTTTCACCAATATTGCTTTGAATGTCACGATTTTTAGACGGTTTACTAACATTTTTTAACTGTCAATTGTTTGATCATACACCATCTGTTTCATGAATCCCATGCCGTGATGATAGATAGATAACTGTGGCGGTTATGAACTTCTACTTTTTTTCTCTTTAAGCTTACAGCTCGTCCATGTAGAGGTCATTACAGCCGGGAGAGGGTGGGAATGGAACCAATCTGGCATTCGAGAAACAATGGAAAACCAAAATCATGGTGGCCGGACAGGGATTTTAATCCGCCAGACCCGAGCAGTGCCACTCATTCACAGGAATCTGTTTGGTGTTCACTGTCTCCTAACCGTGTTTATTTTTAGATGGTTTGAGACTTTCTTCATCTGAAAAAACCTGTGCAAATGTCAGAAGTGGCATGTTTATACTGAAGATTAGTATAGCGGAAGTATGGAGCCTAGAGAATGAGTATCCGTCATGTTTGAGAAATAATCGGATGTTTTGCCCCATCTACCTCGAGATAGTAGACTTCTTTCATTCCTGCCATCACTCGAGTAACAAGACTAGTCTATAATGTATATTACGTTTCTTGGCAGGGCTGTGTCTCTTGGCAAGTGAATGTATCACTGACGTAAATCAAGTGGATTTTTAATAGGGTATTAAGGCTTGTCCACGTCCAGATGATTTGAGCAGGTAACGGATTGGTTACATAGAACGGGAGAAATTCTTTCAAGGAATTTTTAAGGAACGACACCACCATTCATCTGGAGAGTTAAAAAAATGAAATTCTGGTTTTTGGATGGCTGGACTGAGGATCAAAATGTGCTAGGTCCTAGGGTTACCTGGCTCGGTAGTTTCGCTTTAAGGTATCTGTGGTAAAAAGTGCAACATCTATGTTTTTGCCTCTGTTTCTAGCTTAATTAAGTTTGTTTTCCGTAAAGCGGTAATGAAAGGTACTGTTTCTAAGCTTTTAAAAAATTGTCAGAATTTAACTTTTGTATGGGGTTTTCTCTAACGCCATATTACTAGTTTTACTTAGCTGCTTCATGTCTTCATCAGGTAAACGTAGTGAAATGGTCAGTTTGGATATATACATTTATTTGTAAGAATGATGATTTTTAGCTGGATTAAATAATTCGTGAAATTAGTAGAGCTTCAAACGGACCAGTATGTAAACGCGATCATTAGTAAGAATTGTTTAATGGTAAAACACTGATTGCTAAGAGGCCATCGCTCCGTTTAATGAGGCAAATCCGATCTTACACGCCAGCACAGCGAACCACACTCACCCTCACTTTGTCGATCGTTTCCAACCAGTAACTGTGGGTTAATTGGTGGCTAAACCGTGTCTCATTAGCTTGCCTCGCCACCATGCATCCATCATTTCAGTTCGCCATTCACTCAGTAAATTAACATTCTCTAGCATTCAGACAACGCAGCCTAAATGCGGGGCTAGCTAAGTAATTATTATTTGCAAGTTTTGCTTGCAGATCGTGCTCTCAACTGTACCTATACTATCTTCAGATGTCAAGAAAAAGAAAAGGTCGATAGTCGCCTACATTATTTATTAGGTAGAATTTCAGCTAGTTATTTTTCGCTGCCTAAAGCTTTTTTTCCAACCGTGACTAATGGAGTGGTGTATAAGATTCCGACAATTAACATCTCTCTGTAGCCCACGAGATATTGTTTGGATCTGGTCAGTAAACTTCCACCCTAAATTCTGCTTCCAGTAAAGTCCCAGAAAATTCACCCCGCAACCGCTCAGGTCACATGACAAGGAAGGATTCGGAACAGAGGATACAAGTCGGTCATATACAGTAGCAAGAATTAATATACAACTTATTACACTCATAAATAACCTCGTCCAGCCATCAAGATTTCGGGTTTCCCGAATTCACCCCTGATCATTACTTCAGAAGGGCATGATAGAATTTTTCCCAGTTCTTTCCCCATCCCCCGTTGTCATTAATGAATTCGAAGTCATCGTCTCAAATTACGTTATCCTCATGCGTATTGCACGATTCTTGCGTTAAAATGCATTTTCAGTACACGTCATTCTTAGACCTATTATCTGGCCTTCATGTTTAACATGTAGCAGAAACGAAAGTGTATTATGTATACTGCTGTTACAGTACGAGTTCGTAGTCACTTCTGAGGGCTGTAATATCACAGTCTTGCTTGTAATTAAGTTACATGTAATTAACTATCTATAGATGTGCAAATCAAGGACTATAGAATTTAATTTGACATATTTTCTGATTCTATTGCTGCTTGGCCGAATCATAACCAGCGCTATCTTCTTTAAACGGTAAAACATATGTTTAAAAAGAATATTTTATCATGTAAAATGATTTGGAATATGGACGTAAAATAATGAAAAATTTGCCATTTATTTATCAAACAAATTAAAATTAGAAACTAACAGCCTACATTGAGATAATTCACATTAAAATGGAAAACAGAATTAGTATGAGCTGTGATAACAGTCGAGGGGAAGTTGCCAGGATCGGAACGGCGACTGAGATTAAAAAAAATTTATGAATAGTTTAGCGACCCCCCACTTTATGTCCGAACGCGGCCCCATTCACGAGAAAATTAGGAATTTCAAAGGGTTATGGGCTACTGTCATAAACAGCAGTTTAATGGACGAACTGAGAACGAAGTGTCGTCGTTCGGCGATGATGTTCTGGCCTATCATGCGAAATGTCGGGGTGCGATCCTTTCCACTTAAAAAAAAAAAAAAAAAAAAAAAAAAAAAAAAAAAAAACCTCAGTTTCATCATCTTTTTTCGAGAATTTTTCATAATTCTAACTTTAAGTTTTACTTTAAAAAAACTGTAATAGCTTTTTTAAAAATTTTGTACTGGAAGTTTTTATTCTTTGAAAATTATGTTTCCCAAAAACTAATACGCAAACGAAAATATTTCCTTGATACTGACGCAATATGCGTAAGTATGGAAAAGAATTCATACAAATAAGTCTTCCGTCCCAAAAAACCACTTGCATATATATAGACGGAGTGTTGAAGTTTCAGGTAAATGTGTTTTCCAAATCTCATATGCCAAAAATCCCTACATGGAAGGATCTTCGCGGTGCAAGTAACTAAATTTAGATATCTAGGAGAAATTATTCAATCTGCTGGACTACATCGTGAATCAAACAAGGAGAGAATATCTGAATTACAAAAAGCCTATAGAATCACTTGGGACAGATACAACAATAGTCAATATCCCGAAATGTCAAGTTAAGACACTATAACACTGTAATGAAATCGGAGACATTGTACGAATTAAAAACATTTAGGGGCAGGTCATTGATTAAAGATATTGAAAAGCAAGAGAGGAAATTTTAAGGATAATCTTTGGCCGAGTTTGTACCGGAGGAATTTGAATGAAAAGGAAATCACACGAATTATATCAGCATTCTGAAAAACATTTAAGACACATTCATGAAAAGACGAATTAAATTCTACGGCCATATTATCAGGATGAATAATAAGAGATAAACCAAAAGAATTCTCAACCTGGCCATTTAAATTAAAATAAAAAACTATTGGCTAATTGAAATAGAAAAGGATCTTCAGGAAATTGGAATCACAGACGATATCATACAGGACAGATGAAGATTTAGTAGCATGGTCAATAACTGCCAATTTGCCAACAAACAGTGTAATAGAAGAAGGAACACCTGGACAGAAGCACGTAGGAAAAATCTCATCGAGAGGATAAAGAGATTTTGGGAACAGAAGAAAAACACATCTGTTAAATAAGTTCATTCGCGCTCCTCAGTTGAGCATAACGATGGAAGAAAAAGAAGACAGTGTTAAACAGCATTAAGTCGGCTGATATGTGATTGGAGACTTTCCGGCGCACTGATGAACTATAACCTTCTCCGGTGACCAGTCGGGTAGTGTCGTATAAATTGAACATTACGACAGCTGGCTCTGCTGTCCTCGTCAGGTATCGGATAGCTTCAGGTGTTGCAAGCTCAGTGTCACCGCCTAGACAGACTTAGCAGAAGACATTATTATGACCAATTGCTGCTCTTCCATAATCGCTATTCTCTGTTATTATTGGTGGCAGCATATGATGGAGTGATTGTACTGCGTCATTTGCTCCTTCCTTATTTGATGAGGCATTGAGTAGCTTGTGGTGTGGCTTCATTTTGGCGTTTTCGTGTTTAAATAATTAACGATAATGGTCTCACGTAACGCTTACCTCGTCTCTGCATTCCGGTAGAAGATCGGGGCCATCGCCCGGAAGCGTTCCTTTAAGATATGAATTCCAGTGGGTTCTTACAGAGCCACTGTAGGGAGACGGCCCGGCAGGTACAGGTTCGCTTCAGCACTCTGTTCTGTATTACTTGGAATCGTTTTAGATATGTTTCCGCCGCGTAGGCCCATACTGGAAAGGCATATTTTAGTAGGGGCCCTACCAGGGTGAGATAGATTTTCACTCCTGTGGCAGGCGAAAGCACACTGTTCTTGTTTAGGAGTGGATACATGTCGTGGAGTTTCCCACCGGCTCTCCTCCGTACTTCCTCGATGTGCTCTCTCCATGAAAGTTTGGAGTCTAGGGTGACTCCGAGGTAATTAAGCGTCCTCTTCCATGGGATGATTTTTCCAGTTGTGAGTCCGGTTGGCTCTTAGCTGGGCCACACAGTTGTAACACTGCTTGTTGCGGTGTGACTCTAGTTTTGCCTTTAGTTCCCGTTGCAGTCTGTTCAGCAGTGATTTTTTCACTCGGTCCCTTGTCTGTTACCAGCTATTGCTCACACTTGTTTTTCTCGTATGAGGTCGAGGAACTGTTGTGGAAGCTGTTTACCCTGCCTTGGAGACAGCCACCAGAAGTATTCGCTCATAGTTCTCTCGGGGATCACTGAGACGCTGGCATGTTGCTCGTTGCGCCTGTGGCGACATATGGTAGCGTGCTCAAGTACTCCGACGTTTGTCTGGAGTGATTTAGGAAACCATATAAAACCGAAATCACTATGGTGGTGAGATAAAGTACTCAAGAATGCCAGACTGAAGTAGTGCTTTCCGCTGCTTTCATGTGATCCTAGAAGATTGTAGGATCCGTCACGGCCGCATGACTGCCCCGCTTGGGGGGGGGGGGGAGGTGAAGTGTTGCTTCGTGGCAGTCTCCGTATGGCAGCCTTCGTCGAATGTCTGTAAAGATTCTGTGAACAGAAGAAGGTTTCCGCAGTTCCTTTGACTATTCTGACGTAAAGGAAATTTCATTGAACAATGACAAGAATGTTTGAGGAAATGAGAAAAATGCTTTAAGGTAATCCAGGTTTGATGTATTCCTTTGTGATATAACATGAAATAGGAATTTTATTATCTTAATAACACCAAGGCAAGTTTTAAAAAGCTTATTTTCTTCTTGGCGATGTCCCAAGGACATAATAAAATGTTTCCTGGGCACTAACGTAAACAAATTTAATCTCTTTATAAGGGCTTGCAATGAAGCGAAATTGATTACTTAGAACCATCAACGAAGTTAATGGAATTTTTGGATTTTTTATTTTTATTTTTAACTGCTTAACGTCTCTTAACAGCGAGGTCTTTAGAGACGGGAAAGGATGGGGGGTAAGGAATGGGAAGGACTTCGGCCATGGACTTTTGAAGGAAGCATCCCGGCATTTGTCTGGAGTGATTTGGGAAACCAAATCTGGATTCCCGGACGGGGATTCGAACCAGCGTCCTCCCAAATGCGAGGCCAGAATGCTAACCGTTACACCACCAAGCTCAGTGATATTTTTTTTTTGTTTTTTTTTGGCAATAAGGTCTGCTCAGCAGTGTTCGGGCTAGTAAACATTTTCTTTTGCCAACGTACTGGGAAATTATAACATTTCACTCGTGGAAAAGTTTTGTTAAATTATAATGTTTCATGCTGGGAGATTATAAAATTTTGTTATTCGTGGCGAGGTACTCGTAAATTGTAAAACTTTGGAGTTGGAATCAAAGAAATTTAAAAATTTCTTGCTTGTTGCAAGACCTCGGAAATTGTGGGACTTTGATTGTAGAGGCCAAAATGTCCAAAATGGGTTGAAAAGCTTGCGTTTTCCTTGTAAGAGTTATGTTGAGTGGACAATCGTTCTTTGATGGAACGTGTAGCTAACATTTTTTCTTTTTAAAAAAAATCAAAATAAAAAAAAATAAAAAAAAAAATAAAAAAAATCATTCTGCTCACATTAGTGTCCTGCTAATGTTTCGCACTAGGCGCTTTTAATGGTATATTTTTTTAAGTTTAACGCGAACTGCTTTTGCTTTGAAAGGAATCAAGATGCTGAACATGCAATGACAAGTAGTGTGTGCGATGTGTTGCTAAGTTACTTCTTTGTGCCGGCGATTGTGAATCGCGCGATCAGCAAAGAAAGGGGGGGGGGGGGAGGGTTGTTAGGTGGATAGATGATAGGCGAGGCGGTGATCGGTTGAGGTTGTTTTGATTTTTATTTACTCCGCTGTCTCTTGAGGTAGTTGATGTTGGTCGCGCTTCGTATGCGGTAGTGGGGATATTTTACGTTCCAATGGAGTTGGGTACCTTAGCTTGTATGCATGCGACGTAACAGAGGACACATTTTGTTATATTTTCGAACCAGCAGTATTCGTAGGCCTATTATAGCGTCTTTTTCTAAACTAGGTGCATCATCGACTCGTGTACTCGTACTCTACTGGTTACTGACCACCTGATGTCCAGGGACTGGATAGGTAGGGAGCGCGTGCGCCAGTTTCGTTGAATTTCCTTGAGATTATCGCCTCGTATTTCGTACATCTTTCTTATATTTTCGGGCTTGATTTCATTTTGCAAAAGAGTTTTTCGATTTCTTTGGTCGTTTTTCTGCGCTGCGAGTAACCAACTGTCCGAAAACGTTGTTAAGTTGATTTTCTTGTGAATTTTGCGTTTGTTGGTATTGTTGGCAGTGGGCGCGACTGTATTTCGGGACAGGAAGTCGATATGTGTCATTCGTTTTCCTTTCCGGTAAGTATGCGAAAGTCAAAGGCATGCGTCAAAGGCATGCATGTACACCCACTATCTGTGCACTGAAATTAACAGCTCCACTTTGTTTTTGGACGCATTGACCGCCGTGCAGTCGATAACTGTGTTAAATTTTCACCCAGGCTAATGGCGGAAGTGCCTATATAGCTTGTACTATAGATAACGTTTTTAGGTCAAACGAATGATAGCGGGACTCTGTGTTGGTTGGCCCTTGCTAAAGATCGCAGTCTACATTTTGAAGCGTTATGGCTCCGTAGCCTTGGCACCGGCGCGATAATGAGTTCGACAGGATGTTTGGGGTTAAATATTGTTAGCAGTGGCTCGCTTGTGATGTAGGTAATTATTCTTTGTCGGATTTGCTCATGGTCTGCTTGCCATAGCAGTGCCCACAATTAGCTTGAAGGCTGGAGCCATCATTTTGTCGAACTGAGGTATGAATTGTCGAAAACTGCGGAATGGTCTGCGGGAGAAATAGGTTAGTGAGCGCGGTTTTCTTGGTGAGATTGGGTCGAACCTTTCCTTCTGATATGACAAATCTTAAGTATTCGAATGGCTTTGAGAAACATGCATTTGGCTGCTTTCAGAGAGAAATCGGTGGCAGTGAGCCTTTCCAGCATCTGTCTTAACCGGTTGAGTTCCTCGACGGTGGTGGGTGCGTTGACTAGAAGTTCATCGATGTATGTTATTGCAATTGTGTGCACTAGCGGAACTGAAGTTTTCATGACTGACCTTGGGAAAACTGCAACTGCCGTTGGTGTGAAGAATGTCTTTTTTTTTTTTTTTTTTTTTTTAACAACCCTCGGCTGCGCGAATTTCATGGTAGGTGTTTAACATATCCAAGTGAACAATCCGGCTCCTTCAATTCTTATTTCCTGGTATTCATATAAAGGCAATGAAATTTAAGCTGCAATCGTGTTGTCAGTGAACTGCATTATGCTGACGCGAGTTGTGGGTAATCCGTCATCTATGAAGGGTACCTTAAACGCACTATTGCGAGGGTTGAGTGAAATTAAAGTGGGGGATGAGTGATTATATAGGTGCTGATTAGGTTGGCTGGGTCTCACCCACATTTGCTACAGTTATGCACTTCTTGGCTTTTGCTAAAGGCGACACTAGTTCACTTTAATGTGGCATAGATTCCTTATTCCAAGATTTCTCGCCGTAATAATACTTTGTTTACTGGCATGTGGTTGGAAAGCACGTTGAAAACCGTCTCTACGATCATATCATCTTTGCCTGGCTCGAGATCTGCAGCTAGCAGTTAATGCGGGTTCTGTCCAGGCCTAGTAATGCTACGGCCGAGTGTATCCGTTTTCATAGCCATGCTCTTTGACTGCAGGTCATTCGGACCCGAGGAAGCGACTCGCCATTTTCGCTCAGCATCCCGCCTGGAGAGTTTCACTTGCTTGTTGGCGACTGTTCCGCTGCCTCGTGGGCGATGGGCTGCATGTTGACCTCTGCAGGCTGATTGGCTGTCAGCTGGCTACAGGTCTGCTGGGGAGGTGACTTCTCGGCATATCTTCGATCGGTGAAACTGTTTTCCCCACCACTTGCTTGTGGTACCAGGCAGTCGGTGGCATCCAGAATAGTGATATGCGGCTGCTTGTAATTCTAGCATCTTGGGTAGTTACTTCCGAGTTGTGCTCTATGTCTTGCGGTTGGAACAGGAGAGCCACATTAATAGCCACGTCTATTTGATCTGCGGCGGGGCCCAGCCAGCTTCATGTCATGTTGACATTACATGGTCCGTGTAGGCTGCGTATCCCTCGTCGGTGCAGGGTTGCCATTACTGACTGGTGTTCGGCGTCTCGACCGCGCTTTTCACCTGGTCGTATCTTGCGGGTATGAGCTCCTTGAAATGTGGCCACGTGATTTCTTTGAATGCTGCTGATCTCTAGAGTTCATGGCTGATTGTCGCCCTCCATGCGGTTCGTTAAAGCGGTCGTCCACTGCTCCGCGCGAGGATCGGGGTTCCCCGACGCCTGTTAGAGGTCGAACTCGGAGACTAGACTTCCGCATAATAGTTCGCAACTGGGAACGCTCAGTTTAGTTCGCAGCTCCCTGGCGAACTAGGTCGCTCTTTTAGTTGGCTAGTACCCGTCTCTAATTCAGAGGAACAGATCGTTCGCTCACCTTGCTACCGTTACTGCATGCGCTATTTTGTTTGTTACGTCAGTTTTATTAGGATATTACTTAACTTTTTTTGTCGTTTCTAAACGGAATTTGATATGGCCTTCTTAACAAAAATTGTTGATATTAGCTCTTTCAAATGAAATTAGGATGATCAGTGGCCGCCGATTAGTGCTCATTGTCTTTGCACAAATGGGTAAAATGGGGCATTCAACTGTTCTGTTTTTACTCTACATACATTCGTAGAATATTTATGAATATATTTATTTATTATTTGTTGCATCACAGAAACTAATAAACAAATTCCTCCCATTTTTAAAATCTGTGAAGGTACATTATTATTTATATTTTGAAGGATATGATGTGCACCTTCAGAAATGTTATGTAATGTCAAAATTGACAAAGTCAATCAAATGTTTGTTCGTGCATATGTCTTTGCTTCGTTTTAGTTAATTATATTCACATGGAAGCTGTTCATTCTTTTGATATTTAATTAAATTAAATTAACTATGGAAAGTGGTAGCAGGAACGAAACTGCGTCAATTTGTAGTAAATTGGAAGTAATTGAGCGATTTTTTTTATTAGTGATGGGGAGGATTATCCAACACACATTCAAAATATTTTGACGACGAATGAAACTGATGAAGACACAAAAGTTAAAATCTTTTGCAATTTCGTGAGCCATTTTTTTACATTACTTTCACAAATCTGTTAAACAATTGGAAGGTAATAACGTCACAATCTGACATATATTATGTCAACTTTAAAATCAGCGCTAGAAAAATGTAAAAGAGACTGTTTCTTTGGTTAATAAAACAATAAAAAGTCCTTACAAGCCAAATTCTCCACAGAAAGTGATAACATTAAAAATAATTTTCTAGTATTCGTTTATAAATGTCTGGAGTTAGAATAATGGTTAAATTTTATTGAAAGCAATTGGCTATACATAATCCAAAAATTAAATTTAAAACACGAGGGTCATTTGATGACTGTGAGACAATATCAAAAGTTCTAAATTTACGAGCTAACATGAGTATCAAAGTGAAATTTACTCTGAAATAACAATATTACATGAAATCTAGGTAAAAGTATGGGAAGTATTTCATTAATAAAAAATGAACTTTTGATCGACTTTAATTTAACAACTGAATGCGACAAAGCATATGACAATTTTACTGTAGACAAAAAATTGTTAATGATGTAAGAAGTGCAAAAAATTTAGCTTAAAAAATAAAATAGTAAAACATACCTTTTGTCCTTTTCTACTCCTTCGTGAAATACGAGTATTATATTTTTGAAGTTTATTATATTTTTATAGATTATTCTCAAAAAAATACTATAATCAACCGAAAAAAATTTGGTAACCCTAGCGGCGAACTGTGATAAACTAACTAGTAGTCTTGCACTTTATAGTTCGCGACCGGTAGCGCTCAGTATAGTTCACAGCTCCTTAAGGAACTAGGTCGATCCCCTCTTGGATTCCAGGAAGACAGATCGTTCCCTCGTTTTGCTACCGCTACTGCATGCGCTCTTTTGTTTGTTATGGTTGTTACAGTAATCGATGGTTGTCTTTTCAATTGTAAATGGGATCAAGGCCTGTTTTGTTTTCACATTTCTCTTTAAATTTCCGTTTGTGACTTCTGCAATAATTATTAATGTTTTTTTTCCAGTGTCTACAGTGAAATGTGTCCACAGTTTCATTTCACATGACATAGTAACAAATAACCTAAAACAAAAGTCGGAAAAGAATCGAACGAACTAACGAACTAAGGAGCTAAAGATCTGGGAACTAGTTCGCGTAGCTTACCTGTGGGAGCGCTCTTGCGAACTAGTTCATTCGCGAACTACACAGGACTACCGGAGACTTTACCCGCTGCAGGCGGCTTTATTGCCGCGACTACTTCCATCAGGTTTTGCTGTTCGGCTTTCAGAAAGGCTCGAAATGTAGCTGCACTTTGCTGTATCGCTCTGCAGATCTCCCGTAGTCCAAGGGCAATCCCATGTCAAATCTACCAGGGAAAGATCGGAAGTTGGTTTGAACGGAGCGCCCGTACAGCTGGATGGTTCATCAGCTAAGGGAGGCTGTGGATATCCGTCGGACGGTGTGCAGTAACTGTGAGAACACAGTTGGTACAAGGATCCTGTTTAATATGGACTCGGTCGCACAATACACTTAGACATATACCGGAGCGAGAGTCACAGGTAGGAGGGTAGGCGGGAAGGAGGCGGCCACAAGTTTTACCTTCGGTTGAGTATCCACCTCGTAGTTTCTCGGGGCTCGCCGGAGCCCATGCGTGTTTTTTTTACTGCTTAACGTCTCTTAACAGCGAGGTCTTTAGGGACGGGAAAGGATGGGGGGCAAGGAATGGGAAGGAAATTGGCCATGCCCTTTTAAAGGAAGCATCCCGGCATTTGCCTGGAGTGATATGGGAAACCATGGAAAACCCAAATCTGGAAGCCCGGACGGGGATTCCAACCGGCGTCTTCCCGAATACAAGGCCAGAACGCTAACCGTTACACCACCACTCTTGGTTTGCGTGTTGTTTGCTGCACTTGTGGTGCCATCTGGTAGCGTACTTATGATCTCTGCGGCTGGACCCGATATGTATAATATGTATAATTAATTAATGTGTAATGTTGCGTTAAATTGAGTGAAATAACTGTTGTAAATGGATTAAGAGAACTACGGTATCTGGTGTATCAATTAAGGAATAGTAGTTGGGAATAATGTAGGATTAAGTACGTTTTTGTTGAGATATTGACAGTTTGAAACCCTAAAATTAGTGGAATAATGTTGAATGCTTGTAAATATTTCGTAATTCCATTTCGTTGGGAAATGGACTAATTTTGTGTTAGTTTTTAATGTTTTGGTGGAGTTTATGTTATTCGTAGAAAAGACTGTCGATGTTTTCCAGACATTTTTTGCGGTCTATATGAATTATCGAAAGCTGCTTGGAAATTGCTAACGTGATTCTATGACATTTTTGCATTGTAATGTATTTCTAAAATCGTCGGAAAGGACGGACAACATAAATCTGTATGCCCGTACAGGGATTCCAGCCCACGTTCTACCAAATGCGAGGCCTGAGCGTTAATCACTCACCCAGCACGCTCGATCTAGTAAAAAGTTATTGATGGTTTCATTATTTGAAAAGAATCTACTTGTCACTGGAAAAGTTTAAGTAACATTATTTATGTGAAACTTTAAATCACTTAGCGAAATGAAGATTCTATAAATCTTCACAAAGCACACTATATTCCGACTATCTTCACAGTGTTGCTGCACGTGTTTCAAAGATTATGTTTCTTGTCAGTATTCCAGAATCGTGTGGAGTAATTGATATACACAGACGGAAAAAAAAATCCCAACACCAAGAAAAAATTATTGTAGAGTAATGAAATTTGGACAATGCATTTGTCGAGTTAACATGTTTAATTGATTAAATTTTCAAGATCACAGGTTAATTTAAGCTCAAGAAAATGCATTTCAAATGTGAAATACTGTTAAATTAATAGCCGGTGTAACCTCCAGAATTTTGAATGCAAGCCTGCAAACGTGAATGCATTGTGTCATACAGGTTTCGAATGTCACTTTGTGGTATGGAGTTCCATGCTTGTTGTACTTGTGCTGTCAATACTGGGACGGTCAGTGCTGGCTGTGGATGATGCTGGAGTTGTCGTCCAATGATATCCCATACGTGTTCAATTGGAGACAGATCTGGTGATCTCGCAGGCCAAGGTAACATGTCGACACTCTGTAGAGCACGTTGCGAGACAACAGCGGTATGAGGGCGAGCGTTATCCTGTTGAAAAACTCCCCCTTGAATGCTGTTCATGAATGGCAGCACTACAGGTTGAATTACCAGACTGACGTACAAATTTGCAGTCAGTGTGTTTGGTATAACCACAAGAGTGCTCCTGCTGTCATAGGAAATTGCTCCCCAGACCATGACTCCAGCCCTGTAGCGTGCATTCCACTGACTACAAGCCATCGCCGTTTGCGACTCCAGTGGTGTCAAGCCAGAGCTCATTGGAGGACGGAGTGGAGATCTGTTGTGTTTTCTGATGAAAGCAGGTTCTGCCTTGGTGCCAGTGATGGCCGAGTGTTGGTCAGAAGGATGCCAGGGGAACGCCTGCAACCAAACTGTCTGCGGCCTAGACACACTGGACCTACACCTGGAGTCATGGTCTGGGGAGCAATTTCCTATGACAGCAGGAGCACTCTTGTGGTTATACCAAACACACTGACTGCAAATTTGTACGTCAGTCTGGTAATTCAACCTGTAGTGCTGCCATTCATGAACAGCATTCAAGGGGGAGTTTTTCAACAGGATAACGCTCGCCCTCATACCGCTGTTGTCTCGCAACGTGCTCTACAGAGTGTCGACATGTTACCTTGGCCTGCGAGATCACCAGATCTGTCTCCAATTGAACACGTATGGGATATCATTGGACGACAACTCCAGCATCATCCACAGCCAGCACTGACCGTCCCAGTATTGACAGCACAAGTACAACAAGCATGGAACTCCATACCACAAAGTGACATTCGAAACCTGTATGACACAATGCATTCACGTTTGCAGGCTTGCATTCAAAATTCTGGAGGTTACACCGGCTATTAATTTAACAGTATTTCACATTTGAAATGCATTTTCTTGAGCTTAAATTAACCTGTGATCTTGAAAATTTAATCAATTAAACATGTTAACTTGACAAATGCATTGTCCAAATTTCATTACTCTACAATAATTTTTTCTTGGTGTTGGGATTTTTTTTTCCGTCTGTGTAATTATATGCGAGGTGTATACAGTCTAGCTGGCCAATGCTCACAAAATTTTGTTGAACTTATTTAACAGTTGTAGATCCTTGAACATTGAAAAATGGTGTCTCAATGGTTGTTACACTACCAGCAATTTCAACTTCTAAGCAGTAATTGGCGTCCTTCGGATAGTAAACATCTTCCAAGTTGGCTGATAGTAAAGAGCCGTTAATGGCAGAGATCAACCCAGCTTTCGACACAGATATTTTGATATGACAAACCTTTAGTCGGCCATCATATATCATACGTCTTACACATCCAGATAAACCAAATGCAGTATGGTTATTATAACATTAACCTGTGGTATCACACTTCGTACAATATCTGCAAAAAAATATGTTTTGTTTATGTCAAGCGAAACTTACTCACATCTTCCTTTCTTCAATATATCTTGAGGCAAATATTCAACAATTACATTTTTCTCGTGTAGGTCTTTCATTCACAAATTGCTCACTTAATCAGTTCTTTTCAGATAAAAATCCGCTAAGCGCTAGTCTTATGCAAATATTGTTTTGGTTGTTGTTCTTCAATTTACATGAACGTTTAGTGTCCATTTAATGTAATCTTTCCCAAAATTAGAGTCTTAGTAGAAAGTGGATTTTGCTAAATTTGAGAATTTTAAGTTTTATAAAAATGAGATATGTTGAGGTTATTTCTATTTTAGTAATAACTGTTTCTTCTGTTACAGAATTTTTGGAATGGTCGCAAATGATGAAGATCTGCAAATGTGAGTAAGCAATGTTGTATGTCTATTTAATCCAGGCTTTGCTTTCAGTTCTTGAAGCTTATCAGCTGCATATTTACAACTAGCAGCTCTATCGAATTTTGCTTATTTTACTTGCTGTTCACGATACATTTATCAACGGTTCGTTAAGGTTTAGTAATATATCGAAACATGGTATGTTTTAAAAAGAAAACTAAAATAAATCAGAAATTAAATTAGCTGAACTGTAACGAAACTCTGTAAAATATACGGGACGTTTACTATTAAACCAGATGTCCGTATTTGTTTAACTGTTGGGATGCCGAAGGAACTGGGCAATTCAAGATTTCACAAGTTTTCTGCAGATTCTCCACTTAAAAAACAATTTGCGTATCTTAAATGTTTGGACAACGCTACTATGAATATGAATTATATTCACATTATCTAAACAGATATTTCTGTAATGCACAGTCAATGATTCTTATGTGTCATCGTATTTATACAAGAATGTAGTATCAATGGTGTTATCAGGCATATTACGGAAATGTGAACTCTCCATTTTTTAATTAGCCTTAAAAAAAAGTCATTTATATTCTTCAGAGAGCAGGCTGGATGCGCATCCTTCACAATAGTGGATGTTTCTTTGATGGTGTGACAGTAAGATATATTCAGCACACAGAATTTACAGTTTTGCAGAAATATAGGTCAATTGTAATAATTAGGGGAATTTTTGCTGTATGAAGATAAAACTGGATATAAGATTGCCGTCACAAGCCAGAAGTACATGCTAACAATTTTAGATTTATTATGCTCATATAGAAAGAGTGTGAAGACAAACGTTAACCAATTTCAAATTATTGTAATTGCTAGAACATCGAAGTAATGATTTCAAATATCTCATTTGTTCTTTCAGTAGGTCGCAGTTGCTTGAAGCCGCGAAATTCCAACTGAGCCTTAGGGATAGTTATTTTCGGTTAATGGTACATTAAATGAAGACAGTAAAATTACGACCACCAAATTACGTTCTTGAATCTAACTTTAATGACCGGCGTTTATGTTATGAAGCACAACGCCAAATTTAAATCGCTTCCAATGTAATCTATGTTTACATAGCGCATTAAGTCATATTTCCATCGTAGTTTACAATGCATTGGATATGGTTATTGAGTAGCATGCAATTTACATAAATCTGCTGAAACAGTGACGGCGTTATTACCCTGTTAACGCTTTTGTTGTTCCAGCTATTGCAATTAGGCTCTAAACGATGAGATGCCATCAGATAGCTTTTTTTAACTGCTTCAATTCTGTAATTTTACTTTCTGATTGATTTTCGACATGTTATCATGTTGTCTCATGAAAACCAGAATAGCAGTAACAACCAGAGAAAGTTGACTTTCAATACAAATTTGTTTACGACATACAGTAATTGATGACTAAAGCCTTTTTCTGCTGTCTTCATGAGCAATAGTAGTAGATTCTGCTGTATGCCACAATACGTTATCTTATTACCTCGCGTTGTGCACACCTTCTCCTTCAACACAGTGATAGGCACCAACTTCAAGAAAACACCAATAAGGATGATGCAATCGCCTGACACTCAAGTCAGCAAGGCACCTTCACCCGAGTCAAGTGCCTCTACGGAACCGATGACTGTCGAAGATCAGCTATAAGAAGACATTGCAGATCACCATGAAGAAGAAGGGCCTGTCCTTCACGTCACTGCCATTTACGAAGAAGAATTCGTAGATTTGGCAGTCGCCCTCCACAACTCCCACGGTGAGCAACAAGACTGGTCGTGGGTGGCCTTCCTGTTGATGCACTCGATGAGTCAATGGCCACCGAGGTCAACAGCGGTGACGTTGTTTCCGCGGCGGTCCATCAAATGCTCCACCCAGGCAGGCACTGAGGAAGGTATAACACTGTACACATTCCAACCTACTTAACTTCTACCGCGGGAGCAACGGACGAGGCTACTACTCATAACTAAGGTCCGACTGTAGGTCAAGAAGAAACCACCACTCACTCTGGCCAGTGTTTTCACTGTCAGAGCCATGGAGATCTGGCGAGCAAATGCACTGGGCAGGAGGGCTGCGTGAGGTGCGCGGACAGCCACAATATAGCCAGATGCAGCATCCCGAGGGACAGGGTGCTAATATGTTGCAACTGCAAAGGCAGCCATGCAACCTGCTACAGTGCTTGTCCTGTAAAAAGAAATCCACGCGCAGGCAAGCCGGCGCCTCCTTAACGCAAACTAAAGCAAGCCGGAAACCAGCCGACGGCTTCACTCGATGGCGGCAAAGGCCTGCTCCAAGCAGCAGCCTGTCCTCAAACAATTGTGCCACCAGGGAGCCTCACAGACTGCAACCGCAAAGAAGATATCAACATCATCATGAAGCTACTTCAGTAACAGACATTTTTACTGGCCCAGATAGTGACAAACAATTCAAATCAACGTAAAAGACACCTCAATTGATGACAAACCGACGACATCAGTCAACTGCAGATGAATCACTGCAAGAAGTTTCCCCTACTCTGGGGACATTGATTCTCCAGATAACTTTGTCATGGCTCGTCTGCCCTGAGGTGATGTCTCTTTATAGAGGACGTAAAGGTTCATTATTCTCATATTCTGAGAGTCAGCTGCGCCGAAGATTCCGATTGGCCAGCTCGTTGAAGAAGCCGCGCTGCTATTGGCCATGATAAGACCTTTCAGGATTGACTAGGGTTACCCGTAAGAGGAGCACCCTCTCCTGACCACCTAGTACAGGGAAATACCATGCCAGATCCTGTAAATCATGCAGTGAGCCGCGAAAGCTAACGGTAGAAGGAAAGTATAAATTTTGACTTTCTTTTTCAGTGTTTAATGAACAAAAAGCAAATGTAAATTACTACTTCAATTTTTCGAGAGAAACAACGGAGCAATAAAACGTTATAACCCATAAAATATATTTTTTCACCAGTACACACGGTTCTTATAAAAAAAAAAGATGTATGTAAATCCAAAAGTTTGCTGTATTCCAGCAATCTGCGGAGAATATTTCCCCGTTTTTTTGTCATAATAACTTATGCATATCCAACTCACACGCTCCTCCAGTTACTTCTAGATTTTAACTACAAATAATATTTCGCTTTCTCTATACTTTGGTAGCAACCACTGTGGGACAGTAGAAGCCTCTTAAACAGGCATTTAATAAGACGTTTGAACAGACATTGATGGGTGACGACGCAGGTTAAATCACCTTCCAGCAATCAGACAAGGCGAATGCAGGGATCGTCCCTTCACAGTACCGTGACAGAATCTCTTCCCAGACTTCTCACGCCTTTAATTACACTGACGTTGACGAAATGATTCACGTTTCTGTTTTTCTTTACTGTATTTATAATTACCCTTTATCTTAAAAAGCTATGAACCATGTTGCAAGAGGATGAACGTATTTATAATATTTCTCAAACAATATTACCTTGCCTACCCTATTAAATTGATGGAAATTACTCATTTTTTTTATTACATTTCGATTTTCCTTAGTCAGAAAGTGATACGGCCTAATGAACTTTGATCACGATTTTTGTTTGTTTTATTTTTTGAAACGCAAGGCGTGTAGATCTAATTCCATTTACAGGAATCGTTTTTGGTGGTTTTCCAGTTAAAACGTTTGATACGTCATCTATACACTATCATTGTTAACCGTGTTCAGGAAACGTGTACCTTATCGTCTCAAATATATCCGGTGACGGAAACAAACGAGAGAAATAATTGTCATATAGATCTCAGCTGGTGGAAAATTTACTAGAAGAAAGGAGCTTTAGCTAATTTAATTTAATCTCGATGGAGCGCACGCTTCAGTGGCAATTTCCCTACACACCTGTACATCCCCTTTCATGTATCATACAACTTTTTGCCTTCAACAAATTTCAAATTTAATTTTTTCCAGCGTTTCTGGTAATTTATTCATCATTTATCTTGGTAACTTATTCCAGTCGCTGACACCTTTACCTATGAGACAAAATCTTCCCCCTTATACCTGAAATCGAGTGTCAGTTTGTGGTTATGGTCATCTTTTTACTTCCAAGCAATACTCTTAATTCTTATACTGATATCTTTCCACGCCTCATCACCAGTATAAGTATAAAGGCAATCAGGTCTACACGTCTTGAGTTTCAAAAAAAGTGGTCAAAGTTTAATATTCTGAATCACATTTGGACTAAAGAAAATCGAAATATAATAAAAAATTACAAGGTAATATTGTCTGAAAAATGTTACAAATATGTTCATTCTCTTGCAACGTCGTTCACTGGCCGGGGCTGGCAGACCCAAGGTCTCAAGTTCGACTCCGTACGCATTGAACTGGCCTCGCTCTTTGCGTTTTCTACATTCAGTAAAAGTTGAATGATCTTCTTTTAATATGATTGGCTAATGTTACAGCTCTGTAACAGAACATAAATTTATAGGATTGGTAATCCAGTCAGAGAGGATTTGTTCATGTTTATGGAATAATTTCGTAGTTCGCAATCACCAGAGCCACTAACGAACTCACAATCTTGTATATTTGCTATGGTTGACGATGTTTTTGTGTGTGAATGAAAATAAAGACTTCATTTTGTTTGGTGGGAAAACAGTATTCTAGTTAGTGTTTACACCAAGCGACGAAACTGGTTTCCAGTAAGATGGAAAACTTAAAATTTCAGCCAGCTGTTATTTAAATCCTTATCTTCATGATTGCCTGCTTACCGAAATTGGGTTTACACCATTCTGGGATCTCATGTGCTCAGAAACTGATACCTCCAAAATTTACCTCTTCTATTCATACGCCTAACAATAAACTTAATGGATTTATATTGATTACAAGACAGTGGACGTAATCAGCTAATTAATCAGGACGCGCTATTAACTGAATTTCATTTGGAAGGCTGTTTCGATGTGAACATGTTAAAATTTACGTAAAGGATCTTCCACAAGCTTTCACCCTAGTAAACAAGTAAACGCAATTTCGCTTCCCCTCTATTCTATTCATTCTAAGCAAACACACGACTGAAAATGAAGGAATGTCAAGATTTTTCATGTCACCCAATCAATTTGCATTAACTGAACCAAATGAATATTCAGGAACTCCGAATAACACAGCAAGCACTTTTTCAGAAATACTTAACGTTTAATAACAACGTATTGCGAGCGCTGCTACTTAGTACTAACTAGCATTTTCCCGGAAATTCGTTCCCTTGAACTTTTACACATGATTCATGGCCCCTTGTAGGTAACTGAATACAAATTCGTTTTGCACGAAAGAGCACAACAGTAAAGTGTTCAGAATTTTTACGAATAATGCGATAAATATATCGACTTCGAGAAGTAACTTACCTTTAAATAGACACTAACTTCCGGTCAATTCTATTTTAATTCGTTAGCTTTTCGACTTCTCATCAAAATAAAATTACTTTATTCTAGTGTTGGGAGAACTGGTTCTATATTAATCCAATCCTTACCAAAATCCAATCAATTAACCCCGTTTTTTTAATTATGTTTAATTTATCATATTTTTTAAGTCAGATCGAAATGAAACATACCCTATTTGACCCTTGGAAGCACGAGCTGTACATTAATTAAAATGCGACTTGTAATTAACGGAAAAATTATCTTATTATCTAATTCAATATAAAGTTATTATTAATTTCTCAGTTTTCAACCTCAAATCAAAATAAATCTTACCCTATTTTACCCACCTTGCCACGACATGTAGACTAATCCCAATTCTGTTAAAATCAGTACAGTATATATCTTTTGATTCGCATTCAACTAAAACTGAAAATAATTTGGAAATTTCTCAGTTTTCCGACATAGCGTCAAAATGAAACATTTCCTATTTTACATACGTCATCACGGACTGTACATTAATTGAAACTATCAAAATCCGTCCAAAATTTGGCATGACTCGAACTCAACGAAACACTATTATAAATTTATAAATGAATGCTATTTTTCTCGGCGTTGTTTATTTATAAACGTTTCTCGGGAAACAAACCGAGTAATATCATTATTGATGCACAATATTTCGGCGACTTAATACTCCGTCGCCATCTACAGGTGCAGTTGTAAGTCTTGAAGTCTGTCTTGAAGTCAGCCTTGAGCGTGTTGTTTGAAAACTGGCATGGCAACGACAGACGTTGTTATGTTGCCTAGCAGCATCTCAGACGTCATTAGACGACCGCTGAACACAAAAAGCAGAGCGTTGGTGACGAGCAGCCACATAACAGGAATCCACAATATCTAGGGTCGGAAGAGTCCTGACAAGAAATGGCATTAAGACTATTTTCCTACCACCACCAAAATTGAGAAACATTTTGCGCTCTCCAAAAGATGACCTTGCCCTTCGTACACCCGGAGTTTACTGCATCCCGTGTGAATGTGGAAGAAATACATCGACCAGACGATACGGTGCGTACAGCAACGTTGTTTGGAACACGCCCGACATGTTCGCCTGGGGCAAAAAGACAAATCAGCAGTGGCGGAACATAGTTTGGCAGAAGGACATGGTTTCGATTTCGAAGCGACTAAGGCCTCGTATCCACTTGAGCACGTTCAGGCGAATGAGCCGCTAAGTGAAGCAAGCGGCTCAAGTGTGGACGCCTGAGCACGCTCGCAACGAACGACAGCGAGCGCGCTCGGGGCGAGCCGATCGGTTGTCGGTATTTTGGAATGCTCAAAGGCGAGCCAGTGTTTGTTCGGCGCTCAGTGTGGACGGTATTTGGCGGTTTCTACAATGAACGCGAGCACGTGGGACAATGAAACTTGCTTAACTCTAATTGATGCGTATGAATCAAAGAGGGTGTTATGGGATAACTCCAGTATTATAATCGAACTAAAAAATAAGGTGCATGGCGTGAAATCAGCGAGATATTAAACTTTAGTATTGATGATGTAAAGAAAAAAATAACAAGCCAGCTAGGGTCATTCAGGCGAGAACGATCAAAACAGAAGAGAACTTCTATAACGGGAAGTGGTAAGTCTTTTTTAATAGTATTTCTCACAGCTGAACGGATTTTGATTGAATTTGGTGTTACGAAATTCAAACCCTAAGTGCCTAAAATCATATTGATTTTGTGCCAGGCAATATAATTGCTTTACCAATTTTTATTAAAAATTTGAAATCAATGCCATAATTTAAAAAAATAACCTTAAAATCTATATTTGTAAATACAAATTAAAATTGGGTGCCAGCCTTCATATAATTTTGGAGAGACTTTACAGTGCCATCACACGGCTGATGCTTTGTTTAGATACTTTGAACAGGCTTGTGTAGGGACTTCCTGGGGCTAGGAATCTTAAAGTTATTATTAATTTTATCTTCTGGTGGCATCGCCTCACGCATAAACGTATCGTGTATTTTCATATGAGGTCCAACTAATGACAGCAAATGTTCGAAATCGATCTCGTAAAGTTTTGAAATAGCTCACTGTCTCTTTCTAAATTCGCGAATTAAATTATTAAGATAGTTTCTTCGCTAACGATGACTTTCTCTAATCCACCAACTTGGTAATTTTCTTCTCTGTTTTGACATCGTATGGATAATAATAAAGGCCGCAGCTACGCGTGACGACACGTCAATAGCCGAGCGTTTTCTGAGCACTGAAACCAGGCTCGTTCGACCAAAATTTCCTTTTCCTTGAGCACGCTCGAACGAGCGCGCTCAAATGAATGAGCGGCTCATTCGCCTGAGTGTGCTCAAGTGGATACGAGGCTTATGGTGCTGACACATGCGAGAGGCTTCTGGGACAGCGTCATTAAAGAAGCATTTGAAAATCGCCTCGCGTCTGATTTGGTTAACAGGAATTGTGGGTTCCAGATAAATGATGCATGGATTCCTGTTATTGAGGCTGCTCGTCACCAACGCTCTGCATTTTGTGTTCCGCGGGCGTCTAATGACGTCTGAGATGCTGCTAGGCAACATAACAACGTCTGTCGTTGCCATGCCAGTTTTCAAACAACATGCTCAAGGCTGATATCAAGCCAGACTTCAAGACTTACAACTGCACCTGTAGATGGCGACGGAGTATTAAGTCGCCGAAATATTGTGCATCAATAATGATATTACTCGGTTTGTTTCCCGAGAAACGTTTATAAATATTATAAATTTCTCATTCTTCGACGTCAATATGAAAATGAAATATAACTTATTTTACCCGTACACAAAACGAATCTCACCCAGACACAAATTTAGAAGAAAACACTATACAGCTAGCTAAAAATATCTCTAAATCATTTTTTATATATATATCTCAAATGCACAGATATTTTCCTGGTTTCAGTTTTGTTATTAGTGGTTATGGCGTCAGACTGGAGATCGAAAAAATCGCTGGTAGGAGTCCTTGTCTGGGCTGGCACTTTCATAGGCCCTTAATTCGACCTTCAACTTTAGCAGCATGCTCTGTGATGTGAAGTATACCCGAACGCTTCCGTGGTTCGGATTCCACATTAAACTGCATGTCCCCTTTACCCAATAGGATCACCTTGTTAGATTAGGTACCTCTAATACCAGCCCGAGTATATCTGATTCTGGAGGGTCCAGACAACTTACGGCTTGAATACCAGGCTCAGTTTTTAAATGACTGAAAACCTCAGATTTTAATTATAGAAATACGATACACAGTGTTTAGCAGTACAACACATAATTAAGGTCTTAAGAGGCGGGATGGGACTAGGGACAAGGAAAGGGAAGGAATTCGGCCATGGCCTTTTTTGATGGAAGCATCCCGGCATCCACCTGAAGTGATTTGGGGAAACCATGGAAAACCCAAATCTGGATGCCCGGACGGGAATTCGAACCCGCGTCCTCTTGAATGCGAGGCCCGAACGTTAACCGTTCACCCACCACGCTTGGTGCAAAAACTGATAAATTTATGTTAGGATACTAAAAAATTTGCTATATTTTTTACGCAGCAGCTGATAAAGTGCTTGCATTAATATCTTGGATGATGCGCTGTCACAACTCTGCGTTTACAACTAAGAATGTGTATCACATTAACCTTTTTTGTGAATATGCTGCTACCTTTTTATGGCTCGTCGACGTAGTATTCATTGTAACTGGGACAAGATGAAGGCAAGGAAATGATAGGGATTCAGCCAGTGCATTCGTGAAACCATTAAACACCGAAATATGGATGGTCTGACAGAGATCTGAGCCCACGTCATCCTTAAGGCCAACCGTTCCCAACCAGGCTCGGTTTCATAGTGCCTGAACAAAGAAAAATAATTAGAATCAACGCTTTACTCAACAACATGGAGACTGTCTTTTACTTATTAGAAAATTTATATACGAAATGCGACAGTATGAAACGGTATGTATTATTATAACTGTGTGTGTGGTTTTAAACCACCAGTTATCTAAAGCACACCTTGAGCGCTTGGGAACAACGATAAAGAGATGCATCACAAAGCCTCTGTTACACCTTCCACGTTTCGAATCGAGACCGAGGATGAGCGGTAACCATCATGCCTAGCATTCGGTAAGATGGGGTTTAAAATAGACTTCATGCCATCTAGATTTCGGTTTTCCACGGTTTAGAGAAATCGTTCAAAGCGAATGGTGGGATGGTTCCTAAAAAAGGCCAAAGCCAAATTCCTTGCCGCAAAAGCTGTCACTTGGTCACCTGGACTACGACACCGATGAGGCGTACAGCCATAAGTAAAATGAAATAATAAAAACTCAATGTTTCGTGTTTGAGGAATGGAGCATCCCGCCTCTAATGACCTCGCCCTCGACGAGGCGTAAAGCCCAAGGGAAAAAAAAAAGAAATATAGCAGCTTTATTAAAAAAAACATTGTTTATTTCTTGATATTTCAGTAACCCAATTCCTGTTTTGCAGAATTTTCTGAATTAGGTTGTTTCTTTTGTTAAATTCAGTTAATTAGTCAAATGTGCTTTACCGAAACTTATGGCGTAGAAGAGCAGTCAAGTTATTAAGTTTAGATTGTGGCAATTCTTCGTTACAGCTATAATTTTAGTTACAAACCTTGGATCTTTTCATAACGTGAAATAATAATTAGTTCATTATTGTTTCGAAACTGCCTGATTGTTTTAAAAACTGCATAACACAGCAATGATCGAGCGATAACCGACATAGAAAGCATATAATGAAATAATCTCTTGTCAGAAGATGATTGAAAAATTCACGACTGACGTATTTCGGGATGACGGCAAACACATATCTGAGAATGACCGATAAAACAAGATAAGAGAAATCAGGGCCAGAACCGATTCATTTCTATAGTCTTTTTTTCTCCACAAGCGATTAAGGTTTGGTACAAGAAGGAGTTATCGAGTGAGAGAACTTAGATTCCGATAAGAGTGGGTATCTATAACCCCTCCATGGGCTGTCCATGGTTTTCCCAGATCGCTTCAGGCGAATGCCAGCATTGTTACTCAAAATAGCCCATGGGCGCCTCCTACCATAACCCGTATATCCCTTCCTACGCACAAATGGTTACACACTAGGATTGGTGTAACGCACCCTCCGCCACCCACATTTAGTGAATCACGGAGTAATAATATTAATAAAAAACTATTTTTCCATCTTCAGGTTTGTTACGCACCCAGTGACAACCAGAGATGCACTCAAGCCTCTTAGGCTAAGGAATTGAAAGTGGAAGTATTTACCTTTTGCCGTTTCTTTCCTTATTTTACGATTTTTTTAGTTTTTTCTTTCTTTTTAAATATTTGTCATTGCTTTGGAACATTTTTTCCCTGCTTTGCAAGCGTGATATTTTCAAGCTGGAGGTAGAAATTATTTGCGGCAATGTCATGATGGCGTCAGTGGGGATTGCGCTTGGCTTGGTAGCCAATTCCTACTTTATTGTAAATTATCCTCTACAATCTTGTCAGTCAATTTCCATACACAGAATTTGATCAGACATAAAACTGGATATCCAAGCTAAAATTAGCCACCATATTCACTCTATTAAGAGACAGCTGTATTACATTTCTTTAAATCATTTTCATAACACACCGTAATCAATCAGACAGAAAATGCAACATCAAGTGCACAAACCAATGTAATCAGTCTTAAAGTCTTTTTTCCGGCTGTTTTACAAAGAACGCCAATAGTTTTTCGCAATCAAGGTTATTCTGCTACCAGTCTGTAAATGAGTACGCCTTCGAATTCCTCGCAACAGGGGCAGCTGGACGAAGGGAACAGACGATTATCTCGGTGAGATGTTTCCAATGTTCTCACCGGCATAAGAGTTACTATTGGCTCTTTAATTAATGATGCGTTATGTTTATTGTGGTAGTCACAGAATAAACAAAGTCGACAGAAGTTATAATATCGTTATTCCGTCATTCTCGGATGTTGGGAACCTGAACAAACGTTGAATAGAACTAACAGCTTCAGCAGACACTAAGCAGAACAGTCGGAATAATTGTAAATGTAGAGGGCTGGGCTTTCTGAGGACCAAACAAGGATTTTTGTTGCTTGCAGTCATCAGAAGGTCCATGCAGAGGATGCAAGTCCTCTTGTTCAGAACTTGAAACTTATCCAATATTTTTGTCCTTCGAAAAAGTATTAAAAATTCTGAAATGACGGAACGTATCAGTGCTTACGAGACAAATAATTAAATTTGGTTTCAGGTTCTCGGAAAATATCAACGATTTCACAATCTATAGTATTTACTAACCATAAGGATGGCTTTGTGGTGGCTCGCGAAGTATTTTTGTTATTAGAAATTATAAATAAAAATAATCATTGGAAGGTTAATATTTAAACTTCACTAAGTATTATCAAAAATAGTATTTTTAGTTTATTCAGAAAAAAATAATTAGACATATTTATAATAATACGCAATATATAAATATTTAAAAAAAGAAACTATTCAATTTATTTAATTTGTTTTTAACCGCGTATAAAATTTCTCATTCGAATTTCTTCCAGTTGTATACACTTTAGCATAATCGAAATTTCGATATTACTAATTGAAGAAAATCTTCTATTTAATGTTAAGCCTTCTAACGATTTACCTTCGATAACGCAACATATGTTAAACCAATGGAAGTTTATTTTTCTCCAATATGTATAACAACATTAGCCAATGTTAAACTTTGAGATTTATGCATTGTCACGGCGAAAGTTTATTGTAACGGAAATTGTTTTCGTCAGTAGGTGATGATAGTCCCTCTATTACAAAATGAAGTTGTCGCCGGAATCGGATCACAACCATTATTTTTATAAGTTGAATGAAAATAATTTTCAAAATCAACCATTATCACTTGTGGTATTTGATCAGATGGACTTCGATTTTCTTCATAAATAATATGTTCAACATAACCATAAGCTCCATTTTATAATCCTTTTTCCATCTATAAATTAGAACGTACATAACTTTAGATCCAAAAGACCAAACTATAATTAATTCAAATCCACTTTATAATTCAGTGTTTGCTGATTTTGGTGCAGAACAATTATGAACAGCTGGAATATAAGCAACATATTGATGCATTTGTCTTAATTTTTTATTATTAAATTCTTTTATGCGTTTATTTGTTGCACAATGGTATAGTGGCATCGTTGAAGAAGATACGTTCACGTAATGGAAAAGTTTGTAGATTACGTGTCATTAATTTTTCAGCCTTCGATTGTGATCTCAAATTATTTGTTGAGATTCATTTTGTCCGAATGATACTGATAAGAAACGATATTTTTTAATAGCTGATGTGAATAATAATTTTCCGTCTAGGAGGAATTCATTTCCTTAAATTTTACTACTGTAACGTGGTCTGTTATTAATAGGCGGTAACTTTTTGATACACAAAACAAAAACAAAAATCTCATAATAAATAACTTATGTATGAAATATTTCATCTTGTTTTGAAGGAATAGCTCTTTGTATTCGCAAATCAATTTCCTCAAAATATTGCATCCAATCATACTTATTTCATCTATAAATAGATATTTAAACTCATAAATTTCCTCTTGAAATTGAGCAAATGAATGAGTACTCTAAATGCTTTATTAAAAATCTGGAAAAATATCCTGAAAACCCCTCAGCTGACTATACATCAAGATATGATTCAAGCAAAACATCAACGCTTGAAATCAAGAAAACCACCATGGCGCACAGCAGTCAACCTTACAGAGTCCTCTTTTAACATCAATAAGCTGTGGATAACTCAATGGGAGCAGTCATCAGTAGCCAATAAAAATCTAGTTGAGGATCCCTCAGTAAGGTTACATGGTTTCGATCTCCACAGGCGGCAGTGGAGAATCATCAATCGAATTCGAACAGGACAAGGCAGATGCGCCTACTTATTATACAAATGGGGCTGGGTAGATTCTGCAAATTGTGATTGTGGAGCCCCCTTACAGACAATCAATCATATCATTTCTGACTGTCCTCTTCGAGCCTACAAGCGAACAATGGCGGAATTACATGATGCGTCGATCAGTGCAGTTGACTGGATTCAATCATTAGATCTCGAGATATGAAATTGTACAAGCTTGTGATATGTACATTTCCTGTTGTGTACCTTGTTAATCATACGATAAATAAATAAATAAATTACTCAATAGAAAGTTTGGATTGAATTATTGAACCATTTATATTGACAACAGCTGCGAAATTGTTATTAGCCATTTTAATCACTTTTTTAAAAAAGGATCAAGTAAGATCATTACAGTAAGAACGTCTGCCCTGAAAAACACACACACAAAAAAAAAGAATTTAATTCTGGACTGCATATTAAACCCGCGTCCTACGTTAGTGAAGAATCACAAAACTAGTGTAATATGAACCACGAACAGATGGGAAAATACACCAGATCACAGAAATGTCATCATACCAATTGAATTACTTACAAAAATTTAAACTTCACTTATGTCCAGAAAATTTCCTACAGTTTTCACATGCTTTCATCTTCAAACATAGATACAGAACGGGTGGCCTTAATGTAACGCATATTTACTGTGAGCTAATCGAAATTCTCTACCGAATGATGTATACAATGTCTTTTAGAAAAAACAACAGATACGCTACAGTCAACTGCAGGAGCTGTCGGCGTGTATTATTTTTCTATTTTCTGTATTGCGAATGACTGAAGCATAGTTAGACATAGTTGCTTCAACGGTTGAAATTTTGTTTCGTCAACTCCTCAAAAAATTACTACCAGCAGCGGGAGGTAAAGATTACAGTCACTGTGCTTTCATTACAATAATCAGAGGACTTGTCTGAAAGCAGAATAACTACCAGTATATCGCACGCATATAAGACAGAAACTGCTGCTGTTAAAGAACATCGTAAAATAAAAATCCCACAAAAACAATTCTTGTAAAAATAGGCCAAGTCTCGTGTTCGTGCAGTGACAAAAAGTTATGAGATCTTCCTCTGAGCCAAGTCTACACTTGTCAGTGTATATTCACTTCACTTTATGAAACAGAATGGTTTCTCTCGGTATCATAGATCGTTTATTTCGGATAAAAAATCTGATGACTTGACCATTATGCATGTCATAATTTGAACTTAAATTGAGGGCATAATATATATACTTGTCAAATTCGAAAAAGAGCGATGGTAATCTTGGCCTTTACGTATTTATAAGTTTGTGTACGTTAACTAAAACATGGCAATGCAGATTGCAGATTGCCACTGGCTTAACTACCACCATAAATAAATTACTAGTAACTTCCAAACTAAGCATAAGACCAAAGTAAAATTTAAGATGTCACTTAAGATTGCTTATCTCTTTGCATTAAAAAAATCTCAGCCATGTAGCTTCATCGGGAGAAAAGCAATTAAGCCGCAAATATGTGCCAGAATTTTTCATATTTGGGATTGTAATTAAATAAATACGGGAGAAAACTCCAATATTAGACTTTTCTCATGATATTGGGGTGAAATCACTTATGTGTACCAAATTACTTGTTTCTGGGTTGGCTGGAGGTACAGTGGAATTTTGATATCGGGGTGTCGTGGTCAAAATAATATTTTGAATTTCAATAACTTCCAGAATAAGAAAGGCAAATAAGTTACATTTAACACGTTAGTTGAACTTAGTAAGCTCACTCTACAATTGAAATCTGAAGTGTATAATGTTATTAGGGTAGGAAGCGATTTCACGTTACGGGTAGGTAAGGGATAGATATATGGAAATTTACGAGTTTGTTGGTATGTGAGTAAAATTTTATCTGTTAGCAAATTTCAGCTTTCCACGGTGTAGCAGTACTGCCTGCTCTGGGATCTGCTTTCACTGGACAATGTGAATCATTTGAATATTTTAACAGTTATTTTATTTTATTTCAAAACAAAGCATTGTGATCCATGACTTATTAAATTTACAAACAAACATTGATTGGAAATTCGACAAAATTAATTATTTATATGAGGACAAAGCTATGTTAACTCATTAATAAACAAACAAATACAACAAATTAAAACAATTCTGATATTGATTTTTTTCTAGAGACATGATAAACCCTAACTGACAAGTTTCCTTGACCAGGAGTCGTTATCGGGTTTTTGTTTCCATTTAATCTCAGAAACAAATGCAGTATGTTGAACTTTCACACATTACCGTTCGTTGATGTCTTCACCATCAAGCTCAGCTGATATCCTACAATATAAAATATCGCCACACGCGACCCTAGACTTGGATCGTCTCACACAACTCTCCACGTGGAACAATGGCGGAGCATCCTCTCACACCTCCACACCCCTCGACGTGCCGGTCACCAAAGATGGCCAGCCTCCTCCTCTTGAGCCGGTCTTCCAGCCACCCATTCCCAGCATCCTGGCTCGGAAGGCATGCGTCAGGGGCATGCCCGAGATCCTCATTCCGTTCAACAAACCGGGAGGCACGGCGTATTGAAAGCGTTTCCAGCTGAAGTGGATTCTCGTGCGTCTCCGCTTGCAATATGTCGCTCTCCAACGACGAAACGCTTTCGTTTTTCGAAGATTAACGTTCGTTTTCATTGTTTTGGGACGTCAAAAATAAATATTATGCTCATTTAAGTGACAGTATTTATAATAAATATTTAGTAGTTTTACAAATCATTTATAATTAATTCATGCTCATTTTAATTAACATTTTGCACTGGTTGATTTTTGTGAAGAGTTTTGACAACGTAGGATTGTGTGTTTTGCGAAATTATTGTACAAACATTCGGTGCACGATGCGTAAAATTCGTTGTGCATTATACAGTACTTTCACGTAGGAAATATTTAATCTCGTTTAACGAATGGTGGGAAGGCTCAAGCTTCATCATGTACTTAGTATATCAATAGGCAGATTTAAAGAGCATTAAATGTCGTATTATTCAGTAAACAACATTTGTTGTAGTAAGCAGTCAGATGCACTGGGGGCATCCATAAATTACGTGAGGTGAAATAGGGGGGGGGGGGGCCGGCGAAATCTCACCAGGGAGGAGGGGGGGGGGGGAAATCTCACGTGAGATTTTGCGAAAAAAATTTGGGGACAGTAGAGCCAAAAAAAAAGTCTACAATTTGCCCCAAAGTCGATTTTTAGGAGGGTATTTCGTCAAAAAAGTTAGGGTGTGACCTAAAAAAAAAGTCTACAAAAGTTTCGAGGGCGATTTCTAGGGGGGGGGGGGGGTTCTCACAGACCAGATCTCACCAGAGGGGAGGGGGGTCCGGCCAGATCTCACGAAATCTCACCAGGGGGGAGGGGGGGTCCAGAAATCCGGAAAAACACCTCACGTAATTTGTGGATGCCCCCTAATACGTGAATTTGTGAAAGTATCAACGAATGTTGTGAATAAACAAAAACCATTTTTACAGTTGCATAATGTCTTCTAGTTAAAAGTTTCAGATTTTTCTTTGGAAGGGAATGCTTTCTATGTTAGTCGATGTCAGTCAGCTTATATGTTGTAAATAACTACGGCAAAAACCGAAACTTTTTTTTTATGATGTCAAATGCAGAGTTTGGCATAGCGCTGTAACATCAAGAGGCTTACACAATGGACAACTATTTAACTTAATCAACACCTTTTAATCTTAACTTACGTATTGCTATGCTATTTTTCTCGGATCAAGAGCAATTCGTTCTAATGTATCAAATAAAAGGCGGGTAGGTAATGTGCAGGTTTCTTTCTTACAGAAACTAAATTTATTGAAAGTATGTTACTCAGCTACATTTTCGAGATACATCTCCAGTTGAAAATGTTTGTTATATTATTAGAATTGAAGATGAAACTTCCTTACAAGTAGTTATCTTGCCATGGTATGCTGCCTATCGGTGACATAAAATATTCTACGAATTCATCCCGCAATTCGGAAGCTTTCAGAGAGTCTTAGAGGAATTCTCCGAAATGGGACGAAGCCAGTGTCTTTTGCGGTAGCTCCGCACCAAGTTCCGGGAATAGTAGTCCCTTTTCTGGCATCTTCAATGTCCAAAGATCCCACTGGACAGTAAAACCTTGTACAATCTGGCTTTATACGAAGGAAATTGTGCAGATATACGCAACATAAGACTATGTCCACAATCGTACTTTGAACTTAATTGGCCTTAGGAAAATTCGGAACACGGAAGCAAGTAGACCGAAGGCATTTTCAACGGTACATCTTCGGCAGGTATTGCGTCTCTGAATTTGGTGTCTCGTTTGAATGGCGGGTTTCACCATTGTTAGAAGAGTATAAAAATTTTGCTTCGATATTCGCGTTAAGTTTTTAAACAGCGCATTGTCATTGAACTGCAGTTCTTGGAGAATTTACACATTTCGAGTTTTCAAATAATTCTTTACCCACAGTTTCCTCCGCGATTTTTCCCCCCGGGATTTCGCTAATATAAGAATGGCAGCTGTAATGCCCGCCAGACAAATTGAATCATCAATCTCGCTACGGCTACTCCGGAACACTGAGGGCATGCCTCAAGAGGCGCGAATGTGGACACTAAAGGGCATGACTTCTGATGCGTGCCTCTAGCGCATACCTCAAGATGAACATATTGCAAGAGGAACGGGCAAGATGAAAAGGCAAGTTGAAAGGGAAAAGGCACAAGTGTGGACATAGCTAAATTTGGGTGGCATCTCTCCCAGCCAATCACCCGTCGGCACATGCAAAAGGAAGAAGCGCTACACTTAAGTACCGTCCTGCAGCGCCCCCTCATACTCATTCAATCTCCTCCCACACTCATTCAACCCCTAACAGATGGCGTGGGTGGTGTCTCTTTGCCAGGACTGTGGACCCGAATTGGAGTGACAGGTGTCACTACAACGGCTACGGAAAGAACCTTAGAGTTTTGATGATCATGAGTCAGTCAGTGAGTAAGTGAGTGACAAAATCGCTGTTGTTTGCATCCTAACAACAACCGAACTAAGACCAGTATCGAAATAAAATTTAGTACGTTTGCTAAGATTGCTGATATCTGTGCATAACAGAAATTTGAGACATGTAGCTTAAATACGACCGAAGAAATTGAAGTTCAAAAATGGCCCGAATCGCTTCAAGAAAAGGGTAGGCAGTGCCGCCGTTGACTCGACTTGTCGGGTGCACTGCCGTGCACTCAAATTGTAAATGCGTAAGTAGGTCTCTGTCTTTTTGTTACGTTTTTACGACCTAGTGGCTATACCAATAATTATGGAATTTGACAGGGAAATTCTATGTATCTGTAGGAAGGACACCGGAAATATTTTTTTCGGTATGAATAACGGTTGTATTCACGAAATTTTTAGAATTTATCGAATGGTGACGTGTGTTAGTTTGTAATGTTACATCGGTTGCTCAAGCTGTGCTTCTCGCGCGATTTGTTAGTGTATGATTTGTTATTAAATTTAGTTTAGAGACAAATCGTATTATTTAATATAGAGTTCGATTTACTCAGCACTGTACTATTATTTTGTGTCTTCTTGAAAGTTTCTGGTACCAGTTTATTTTATCTTCTTTTTTGACGTGCCTTGCGGGTGTAAACCTAGCCTAAACTGTAGCTCCAGCAGAGCACGATCAGCTAAAGTTATTAGAACCCAAGAATTGGATGCTAATGCTAAAGAAAGAAGAAAAGACCAAGCTGAATTAAAGCTGCCATTAGTTAAACAACCCCCCCTCCCCCCCCCCCACACACACATTCCCGAATCACCGCACCTTCTTTTTGTTTTTCTGTTTTTAAATATGTAGGAAATTAATTCTCTTCATAAGACAGGTTCGAAGGTTTCAGCATACTGATTCATCCAGAACAAAGCAATTAACCTGCAAATATGTACCGGAACGTTTCACATTTGGGATTCCATTGACTAAATACAAGGAAAATCAGCAATATCATTACCAACAATGCCCCAATCTCTGCCAACAATGTGCGTCGTAGCCTAGCAATGAGCATTGTCGCTGGTTTAACTACCACCTCAAATAAATAACAAGTAACTTCCAAACTAACCATAGGAACAAAGTACAATTTAAAGCTCTTTTTAAACTTCTTTACCTCTATATAGTATAGAAATGTCAGGTTTATAGCTTAATCCGGGCAAAGTAATTAAGCCGCAAATAGGTGCCAGAATTTTTCATGTTTGGGATTATAATTAAACTAGCTGATACCCGCAACTTCGTACGCGTGGATTAAGAATTTCTTTGCCAGAATTGAATATAGAAAGTTTTTGGTAACGAAGGATTGGTCCCAAACAACACCGAGTCGACATAATATGACAGGAAAGCCATCACTATATTATTCTACCGTCGAACCTGTCTCTTGAAGAGAATCAATTTCCAACATATTTAAAAATAAAAAAACAAACGAAGGTGTTGGGATGAGGGGGGGGTGTTAATTAAGGGCAGCTTTATTTCAGATTGGTCTTTTCTTCCTTTTTCTGCCTGCATGAGCATCCGATTCTTGGGTTCTAATAACTTTAGCTGCTCGTGCTCTGCTAGAGCTACAACTTAGCCAGTTTACGCCAGCAAGGCATGTCAAAAAAGAAGACAAAATAAACTGGTGTCAGAAACATTTAAGCAAACACAAAGTAATAGGACAGAGAAAATCTACATCTATACTAAATAATACGTTTTTTTCTCCAAACGAAATTTATTAACAAATTATTTACTAAGATAATGCGCGAGAAGCACACCTTGAGCAACCGACCTAACATTTCAAACTAATACACACATCCATCTCTCCGTCACCATTCCATAAGTTCTCAAAATTTCATGACTACAACTGTTAATCATACCAAAAAAAAAAAAAGTCCTGTACCCTCCCTACAGATTTTCTTGTCAAATTCCGTCAATACCGGTATAGGCATTTAGTCGTCATAACGTAACAAAAAGATAGATACTTACTTCCGTATTTATAGTATTATTACTGCAGATCACACACACACTGACTGCGAATCACCCCTAAGCGGTCAATATAACGTAAAAAAGTGTATACCTACAGCATTGCAATTCTACTTACGATTTGCCTCGCATTACACCCCTAAATTTGTGATATCTACAGTTTAATATTCAATCCGAATAACCGACGGTCCAGGCGTGACTCTTACGATCAAAGACAATTTTTAAAAATCTTTGCCTCCATTGGGATTTGATCGGGAGGTACAAACATTAGTAAGCTAGCGCGTTAACCAACGGGCCACCAGCCCACAATAGTGTATGGAACTACAGAGTCTTCCACATCCTAAACGTCGGTCTATGTTCGTTTCGGTAATTTTTCAAATTTACGTGACAATATGACGAGAAATTGTTGAACCAAATATAGACAGTATTTTTCTCCATGTTTCAAAGGAAAAGTTTGCAAAATTTCATCGAGATCGGATGTGGTTTTGTATGAAGAATAAACGAACAAATATTCATCTTTTTATATATAGATAAATACGGGGAAAAACTCCAATATCAGATTTTTCTTATGATTTAGGGATGAAACCATATATGTGTACCAAATTACTTGTTTCTAAGATTACTGGAAGTACAGTGGAATTTTGATGTCGGGGTGTTGTGCCCAAATATAATTTTGAATTTCAATAACTTCAAAAGTAAGAAAAGGAAAGAAGTATAATTAAACACTTTAGTTAAACATATTAAGCTCACTCTACAGTGAAAATCTGAGCTTTATAAAGTAATAAGGGTAGAATGCGATTCCACGAAGGGGTAGGTAAGGGGGTAGGTATATGAAAATTTACGAGTTTCAGACTTTTCTTATAATATGTGGATAAAATTTTATCTGTGTACCAAATTTCAGCTTTCTACGGCTACGGGAAGTGCCTTAGAATTTTGATGATCATCAGTCAGTCAGTGAGTGACAAAATCTCTGAAGTTTGCATCCGAATAACATACGAACTAAGAACAGTAACATAATAAAATTAAGTACGTTTGCTAAGATTGCTGATATCTATGCATAACAGAATTTTGAGACATTTAGCATAAATACGACCGAAGAAATTGAGGTTCAAAAATGGCCCGAATCGCTTCGAGAAAAGGGTAGGCAGTGCCGCCGTTGACTCGACTTGGCGGGTGCATTACCGTACACCCAAATAATCCGCTGTTATAATTTACCTAGATCTAAATTGTTTCATAAGCCCCGAATATTTTGAGCACAACTCATCATTTCACTACACCAAAATGCCATGACACACAATTCGATAACAACACAGAACACCGCCTCTTCCACACTGCAGCACGCAGTCACGTGTTGGCTGGCCGATTGTAGAACATTTCTAAGTAGCGGGACTTGGAAGACATAAGTAATCATCACGCAATGCCGGGCATTTGAAATGAGAGAGGAACAATTCAGAAAAACAGGGAATATTTTTATGAATATAAAATTTAAGTTAGTCCACAACCCGATGGTTGGTTGGATCCTTCCGAAGGAGTCATACTAAGCCATTGCATCAGAGGATGGACGCCGAGTTCCTTCCCTCTGGGACCTACAGTTTAATGAGGAATCATAACCACGGCATATCCTGGTGCACCTCATATGATCAAACATAACTCTTAAAAATTTCTGCCCGCACTGGGATCTGAACCCGGGACCATAGCAATAATATTTTGAAAGCAAGCGCCTTAGCCACTGCGCTACCATACCTGTACAATGCTGATAAAAACAGGTTTCGTTGGGGCACTTTGCCCACAGAAATTAGTCGATAGTTTAACCAGTGGCTTGGTGATCTTACCTGCAAAGCCATTAATATTGACAATTTGAATTGCAGGCTGTATGTTTCTCCCATTAAACAGTTTTCAAAACCTCCACGCGGAGTGTTTTATTTTGTAAATATAATTTAATTATATCCTAAGGTTCTCTCATTAGCTCAGTTTGCAGCAACGTTATTTTGGATTATAATTGTATTCACAAAAATTCCACAGATGGCAGCACTTTACATGTAACTATTATGTACAAGTGTATTACTAACAAAAATTATTGCAATTAATTTGTCGTTTTTTTGCAAAAATAATGATTAATGACACATCTAGATTTTTTTTTTCTGCTTTACGTCTCTCAACAGCGAGGTCTTTAGAGACGGTAAAGGATTGGGGGGCAAGGAATGGGAAGGAATTCGGCCATGGCCTTTTGAAGGAAGCATCCCGGCATTTGCCTGGAGTGATTTGGGAAACCATGGAAAACCCAAATCTGGATGCCCGGACGGGGATTCGAACCACCGTCCTCCCGAATGCGAGATCTAGAAATGACTTTGAATGTTCAATTTTATTGCTAGACGTGAAGTAGTTTTTTCAAAAACTGCACCACAAAAGTGTAATATTCGTCGCATAGTGTAAGGGCTCGCCTTACTCGCCCTAATAAGTGTTGCTTTAATTGTTCATGTTTGAAAAAATTAATGGCAGACGTTTATGGTGTAATGTATCGGTCACCGGAAATCGTATGTCACAACTACAATTTTGGTGTAAAACAGGAAGGTTTCTCGGTGTATACACTGAATAAAACGTTGTTTGACCTCCAACCGAATACCTGCGTCGTATGGATTCGACTTTTTGAAGTCAGTTGCCGACTTTCATCTACCGGCAATGACACTGTCACAATCCTGGGATCATACTACACAAGTTTGTTATTTTTTAATCTTATTCTCCTAATGAGACAGAACATTCGTAAGAGCTTTGCAGCCTGTGCTGGGAATTTTTCATATTCTCCAATAACACATGTTCATAAACTAAGCTGACGCATTACATTAATTTCGAAGGATCATCTTAATGGTACTAGTCCTATGACAAACCCTGTCACAACTAATATCCAGGGTTGTCTACTAATTGCTTAACCATTTATCTATGCTTGTAATGGAACAGTAATCAGGAAATCGTTTGTGCATTTGTAATATTTTTTTTTTAAAAATCAGTTGGAGGTACTATTAATTAGCTACAGAGAAGGAGCCAACAGTTTTTTATTTTAAATCTCTGTGTGTCTGTTTACATTTTGGAGGGGTTGCATTTAATGTACAACCCATGATCTCACGAGTAAAATAGGGTATATTTCATTTATGACGTGACGTCCAAAAAAATTTGAAATAATAAAAAAAAGCCAGTTAATGGTAGAATGCGATTCACCAAAACTACTTGTCGGATTTTGATGGGGTTTTGATTAGTGTATAGCCTGCGATCATAACGCTACATTAGCGTATCTTTTAGTTTGATGTGGTGTCAAAAAATGTGAAATTAAGGATAATTTTTCGTTGAAACTGAAAGGAAATCTTACAGATTGAATAAGACGCGGTTGCAATTAATGTTTAGCTCTTCAAGACACGGACGAAATAGGATATGTTTTAATTTGATGCGACAACTGCAAAATACCAGTGGTCGGATTTGATTAATGGAAAGCCCTTGGTCGCACGGGTATATCTGGGTATGCTTCAATTTTTTGTGACATAAAAGTGATAAATTTAATATAATCGTCCGTTTAACGTGATTCACACAAAAACTAATGGTCAATTTTTAAGGAGTTTCGATTACTTTACAGCCCGGGTTGAGGTAGATGAGATAGCGTCGAAAATTGAGAAATTTAATATAACTTTTCGTTGAATGTGATTCATGCGAAATACTGGTCGGATTTTGACTGAGTACGATTAATAAGCAGTCCATGGCGACGTCGGTAAAATATTCTATGTTGTACTTTGATATGCTGTTGTAAAACAAATATTTGGTAATTTATTGAATTTTTTATTTGAACATGATTCACCAAGAATATGATTAGGTTTTGGTTAATAGTTCTGAGCGTAAAATGAAGCATGTTTCATGCTGATGTGTAATTGAAAAGCTGAAGCATTGAAATCAATGAGTCCACAAATTAAAAACTATTTTAATGTAAATTGCGAGTTCTCGCAGTAGAAAAGTACGAGTGGCATCATAGTATTAGGAGTAATGAAGTTACAGATTGCCGTGTTCAGTGAGCCATGAGGGCCGCGGATCGTGTAGTTCTTAGCTAGTGTTGATTGAGGGGCAACAGTCCACGTGACCGAGCTTGCGGGTAGCTGCTAGTTCAGTATCACTTTTTTTTTTTTTAACTGCTTAACTTCTCTTAAAAGCGAGGTCTTTAGAGACGGGAAAGGATGGGGGCAAAGAATGGGAAAGAATTCGGCCGTTTTGATGGAAGCATCACGGCATTTCCCTGGAGTGATTTGGGAAACCATGGAAAACCCAAATCTGGATGCCCGGACGGGGATTCGAACCGCCATCCTCCCGAATGTGAGGCCAGAACGCTAACCGTTACACCACCACTCTCGGCCAGTAGCAAACGTTTAACAGCAAAGTCTATGACGTATACGTCAACAAGCAATAAATTTTGTGCATTAATCATAGACAGCCCTAAGAAAGAACGGATGAAATTATTTTGGAGACTCTGTTGACGAAACTTCAGGATGGCAGCATTGAAAACAAATAAAAACTTAATGAAGGTAAAAAAGACTTCTGACAAGGAATAAAAATTACAAATCTGACATGTTCAGATGAAACATGGACAGGGAAAATAAACTTTATAAAGATCAGAATGCTGGAATGGAAATGAAAATCATGAGAGTAATAAGCAATTTTTTTTAAATCTTTTTGTGGGACAATATTTTGGTAGAAAAAATACTTCTTGTGAACGGTCAGCATTATTAAAAATTAATACCATTTAACGCCAGTGAAAAGGCAAATATATATATAAGTTATTTCAATTGGGACAAACGTTGGTAATGTATTTTCCAGTTTGTGTATCGTTTAAATTGAAGGTATTTTTTCATTTAATTCAAAATGTAATTCAAAAGTGACTAAACGTGTTGGCGAGAAAATATATGAGTTAAATTCAGGAATGTTCCAGATCTGTACAAAATTTTCAGAAATATAAAGCTGTTATTATGAATAGTGAAATAAAACTTCTCCCAGTTTCTGAACATAAAGAGTATATTTGATCAACGATCGCAATTTCGATATTGAATAGGGTTGGAAAGGGAGATACCATTGAACGTCTTTTACGTTTTCGTCTTGCATTAAACATAGACTTATTACAGATACGATGTTTTATAGGTAAGTTTTATATCCACTTCCCTCCCCCTCCCTCCACCTTTCTAATTGCATCAGAAGCCTGTTAAGGAAAATCAACGATCATAATACCACTTTGGCGAATTCGTTATAAAATATGAGCGATACACTAAAATGTGAAATAGTGGATCATTCTTTTTTATCGTAGACGCGATGCATTGATCCATAAAGACGATTTAATTGTTACAGATGTAATTTAATAGTTGTTAATTGTTATTTTACTGACTTCAACACCTTCATAATTAGTAAAATTATCATCTGAAATATTCCTGCTAAGTGAAGCTGATATGATAGTAAAAAATTTAATATATAAACATTACATTTGTTTAGTCAAACTTTTACTGAATTGAATTTGCAACTATATACCGTAATTGAAATTAAAAACACGGATAGTTGAACAAACGAAATTATATATTGATAATTATGTTAACAGAACAATAACCGATAGTCAGGTGTATGTTCACTTGCAAGGATATATGAGTTCTATAATTCTGTACCTTAAAGGTGGTTTGACTAAAATGAAGAATGTTCTATAATGCCAAAACATTCACACCATTCGATGGGAATGACGACTTACGATATTAGTACTTTTGGCAACGAAGATGACGGAGTAGATAAGTGCCCTGAAAGTTCTGTCACTCTTAAAATTTTATCACAACATAATACGATCACATGTACTAAATAAAGGAATTTAGTTACTGTGGGAATGAGGCTGATGCTATAGTTTTGCAGGTATCTATACTCAACATGCATAATAATTCATAGCGTAAATATTGCTGGTGCCGATATTGTGCGCCAGATTCCCTTCTGTCACTTCGGCATTATGGAGTTAAGCACCTTGCCCAGTCCTGTTTACACGCATGATAGCAAGTTCGTTAACCGTGAAAGACCATTCAGGAAATTTAGCTTGACTTCATCGGCAATTGAACGAAAACCAAAATTCGTGCAATTACGTGTCAATCACTCTGTCGTTCAGAACACAAATTTGAACCGAAAATAAATCGTACGCTGTGCTCTGTTACCCAACAGATTGAAAGAGCAGATAAAATAATAGAAATGAGATGTTTTTATCCACTTACCAATAGTTCAACAATTATTTCATATACGGGATATATTTAAAATGCACTGAGGTGTCAAAAGTCATGGAATATCTCCCAATATAGTGTTTGAAAACCTTTTTCCAGGCGATGTACACATACCGAGTAGAATGGACTCAGCAACACGTCGGAAGTTTAGCCCTTCATCGTCTACATTCTACAGCGTTGTCTGTGCAGGACTTTGTGAACGAACTGAGGTCCACCAAGTCTCAGATTCATATCTGGTGATCTAGATAGTCAAGTCACTTGACAATGGCGGCAAGAGTTTATGACTGCCGAAACGTGCTATACAAACGTTCTCACTCGCCTGGTTTCTAGAGAAAATTTAATATATACAGGGTAATTCACGAAGATATGCAAATATTTTAATATGTTATTCTACAAGTAAAACTAAAAAAAAAAAACCTTCATATAAACATAGGTCCGCAAATGTTTAGTTACGGCTTTACGGCTAGTAAAAAATTTTGCCTGAAATTTAGAAACCTCGCTAATATGAAGCCATCGCAAAATTGTACGAGGTTACAGTAAAGCCCGATTTCCATTTATTTTGTTGTTATTGATCTGGTGCCCAGACGTTTATCTCCAGAAATTCTAGAGATTATACAAGTAAATTACAGAGAGTAATTTTGAACATTTATTGTGAAACTGTATGTACACAGTAAAACTTCCTTAAAACTGAGCTATTAAAATCCGAAAGGGTATCCCGAGGACATGTAATCGTCCTCAAATTACATATATCATGATGGCTTCTTCTTGGGTAAAATATTCCGGAGGTAAAATAGTCCCCCAATCGAATTTCCGGGTGGGGACTACTCAGGGAGGAGTCATCAGAATGGATAGAAACATTCTACGAGTCGGAGCGTGTAATGTTAGAAGTCTGAATAGGGCAGGTAGGCTAGAAAATCTAAAAAGGGAGATGGAACACCTTAAGTTAAATGTTGTTGGGATTAGTGGGATTAAATGGAATTACGCACAGGATTTCTGGTCTGGGGAACATAGAATAATTAGCTCACAAGCTGTCAGTAGAGTCACTGGTGTAGGATTTGTAATGAATAAGAAAGTAGGGAAACGGGTGAGTTATTATGAACAGTTTAGTGACAGGATTATTTTGATGAGGTTAGAAACTAAGCCCGTCCCATCCACATTAGGACAAGTGTATATGCCAACGTCACAGGAAGATGACTAAGAAATAGAGAAAATGTACGCTGAAATTGAAGAATCAATCCAATACGTGAAGGGGGAGGAAAATTTAATAATCATGGGTGATTGGAATGCGATAGTGGGAGAAGGAAAGGAGAGGAATACTGTAGGAAGTTTTGGTCTAGGAGAAAGAAATGAGCGAGGAAGCAGGTTGATAAAATTTTGTGAAAGATATAAGCTAGTAGTGGAAAACACACTGTTTAAGAACCACGTAAGAAGGATATACACCTGGAAACGCCCTGGAGACACAGGCAAATATCAGCTAGATTATATCATGGTCAAACAGAGATTCAGGAATCAAGTTCTAGACTGTAAAGCGTACCCAGGAGCAGACATAGACTCTGACCATAATTTGATAGTAATGAAGTGCAGGCTCAAATTCAAGCCTATAAGGAAGCAGTATAAGCAGAACAGACTGGAAGTGAATAAACTGAAACAATCTAGCATGAGGGAAAAATTTGCAGAAATGGTAGAATTAAGTCTAAGAAGTAACTCTGAAAGGAGCTCAACCGAGGACGAATGGAACACATTAAAGTCCGAAATAATCAAAGCTGGTAAAGAAACATTAGGCTTTAGGGAACAAGCTGCCCGAAAACCATGGATCACAGAAGAAATTTTGGAGCTGATGGATCAGAGGAGAAGGGTCAAAAATGCTCAAGATGAAGGAGGAAGAGAACAATACGGGCAATTTCGAAATCATATAAACAGCAAATGCAAATAAGCATAAGAAAAATGGCTAGAAGAAAAGTGTGAAGAAATAGAAAAGGAAATGGTCGTAGGTAAAGTAGATGTTGCATATAGAAAGATCAAACAGAATTTTGGAGAAATGAAGAAAAGAGGTATAAACATTAAAGCTGCCAATGGGATCCTCTTTTAAGCTCCGATGATAGAGCTAACAGATGGAAGGAATACATTGAGAAAACTGTATGATAAGGACGACTTGAACTATAGTGTAACGGAAAAGGAAGGCGATTTCGACATTGATGACTTAGGAGATCCTGTCTTGAGAACTGAATTTAATAAAGCTCTGAATGATTTGAAAGCAAATATGGCAGTTTGAATTGATGAGATCCCTGCAGAACTTCTTAAATCCCAAGGAGAAGAAGGAATCGAAAGATTATTCAAGCTGATATCAAAAACTTACAAAACAGGACAAATTCCAACTGATTTTAATTAAAATATCATCTTCACACTTCCAAAGAAGGCACAAGCCGACAAATGTGAGAATTAGCGCACCATTAGTCTAACATCACATGCTTCAAAATTATTGACCAGAATAATATACAGAAGGATGGAAAGGGTAGTAGAAGATCAATTTGGGTTTAGGAAAAATCGCGGTATAAGGGAAGCAATTCTGTTTTCAAGATTAATACTTGAAGGGCGAATCAAGAAAAACAAAGACACTTTTATGGTGTTTGTTGATTTAGAAAAAGCTTTTGATAATGTTAGGTCGAGCAAGATGTTCAAAATTTTAAAGAAATCTGGTCTAAAAGTATCGAGATAGAAGAATACTCTATAAAACTATATAAGAATCATGTGGCTGTAATAAAAGTAGAGAATCACGAGAGACATGCATCATTTATAAAGGGTGTGAGACAAAGTTGTAGTTTATCCCCGTTAATATTCAACTTGTATGTAGAAGAAGCAATAAAGAAAGTCAAAGAAAAATTTCCATGTGGCATAAGTGTTCAGGGAGAAAAAAATCAGTATGTTACGATTTGCTGATGACATTGTCTTGTTAGCAGAACGGGCTGAGGATATTGAGAAGTTACTGAATGGCATGAAGACAATACTGAAGGAAGATTTTGGACTGAATATAAATCAGAGCAACACTAAAGTGATACCAATACTAGTAGATTAAATATAAAAATTGGATCGGATACAATAGGAGAAGTAAGTGAATTTTGTTACTTGGGAAGTAAAATTACAACCGATGGTCGAAGCAAGAATGATGTTAAAAGCACTAGCATGTAATAGCACTAGCGAGAAGAGCCTTCATGAAAAAGAGAAACCTTTTAGTGTCAAATATTTATCTAAGGATTAGAAAGAACTTTTTAAAACTCAGTGTGTGGAGCAGAGCACTTTATGGTAGCGAAACATGGACTTTAGGAATCCGGAAAGAAAGAAAATTGAAGCATTTGAAATGTGGTGCTACAGAAGAATACTGAAAATTAAGTGGAGTGACAAAGTAAGAATTGAACTAGTTTTGGAAATGATGGGTGAAGAAAGAAGTTTGTGGAAGAAGCTTACAGAAAGAAGAGACAGGCTGGTAGGTCATATATTGAGACATGCTGGATTAGTTAATTTGTTAGTGGAGGGAACAGCCGAAGGTAAGAACTGTAGAGGAAGCCATAGATTAGAATATATGAAGCAGATAATTGAGGATGTCGGTTGTAAGGGGTATGTAGAGATGAAAAGTTTAGCACAGGACAGGAAGAGATGGATGACTGCATCAAACCAGTCGAAAGACTGATGAAGGCAAAAAAAAAAAAAAAAAAAAAATGGTATTAATAAAAGCACATTGTCTGACACATTCATACTGTTTTAGTTAACTTTATTACGATCATCTTCAAAAATTAAATTCTCTACAACTTCTGTTGAATACCTTGTGCAATTGTCTGGAATTTAGAAAAAAATTGGGCCAAGTAGTTAATAAATTACAAATTTTTCCAAATTATTTCTTTGCTTTTTCTTAATAAGTTTTATGTTATAAACGATATAAACAATGATAGCAATATGGAATCAAATTTTGATAAGACAATGGATATCAAAATTACAGATATTACCTGTCCTTAAAAATCACTTATCTAAGAATGCTTTAACTCTAGAATCTTGTATAAAAAAAATCTGAAAGCTCAACATTTTTCAGAGATTCCTGATGCTTTTTGTGACTTCGTACAAACTGTGTGGTGATGATTCCTAGGTAGAATTCTTTCAGACGAAAAATATGTTTACTAAACATTAATAACATTATTATTACACATTTACAATATTTTTATTACACACTTATTTAAAATATTTACAGACTTATTTCCAATCGTACCCTAAGGCGCGGTAATAAGCCCTTTTTAGGTTTCTTCCAGATAATACCTTATTTCACACTTTTAGTTTTTCAGGAAGTGAGGTTTATGTTAAGTTTTGATCTGGTTTTCAGAATATGTCAGGCTAATCGTTAACTCCGTGTTCCATTATTCACAGTTTTTCTTGCACATGTTTTTCGGTATCATGACAAAGTCTCATTGTCGATCTTTGACTACTCCATTTGGCTATGTATCATTGAAGAATACATTGTTAGTTGATGCCCAGATAGCAACGCTGTGTGATGTCCACCTTTAAACCGACATATCGGTCGACGCACCGTCCAGCACGGAGAACCTAATTACATTTTACGACTTCTGTTAACATCTCTGACAGAGCCACAGTCAAACCACTTTAATAAATCAATCCTCCGAAACGTTATATTTGAGCTTCAGAGTGAAAGTTATCAAAACAAATTATGCCAATCAAGATACCTGATTACCTTTTTTACCCACAATAAAAATTCCAATTACCGCTAAACTTACTGAACGTTTTGCAACTTCTAATTATTACTGTGAAACCCACTGTCTCTCCACCCGGTTGTGTGATTATAATTGGAGAATCGCCAATACCATTTGCTTGCAGCGTTTTAATGTATGTTCATCATTCGATAATTATTATTGCATATTTTGCTACATTAGGTGAACCATTTCTATTTTAGTACAGTAATCGGAAAAAACCCGTTAAATTACAGATTTTGTCGTCGTATACTGCCTAAACTGTTGCGGATCAACATTACAACGAGGGGAAGATTTGTTAAAATTACACAGACGGAAAAAAAAATCCCAACACCAAGAAAAAATTATTGTAGAGTAATGAAATTTGGACAATGCATTTGTCAAGTTAACATGTTTAATTGATTAAATTTTCAAGATCACAGGTTAATTTAAGCTCAAGAAAATGCATTTCAAATGTGAAATACTGTTAAATTAATAGCCGGTGTAACCTCCAGAATTTTGAATGCAAGCCTGCAAACGTGAATGCATTGTGTCCATACAGGTTTCGAATGTCACTTTGTGGTATGGAGTTCCATGCTTGTTGTACTTGTGCTGTCAATACTGGGACGGTCAGTGCTGGCTGTGGATGATGCTGGAGTTGTCGTCCAATGATATCCCATACGTGTTCAATTGGAGACAGATCTGGTGATCTCGCAGGCCAAGGTAACATGTCGACACTCTGTAGAGCACGTTGCGAGACAACAGCGGTATGAGGGCGAGCGTTATCCTGTTGAAAAACTCCCCCTTGAATGCTGTTCATGAATGGCAGCACTACAGAAATTCGAGCTGCAGTTGGTACCACAGTGACACAACGAACTGTTAGAAATCGGTTACTTCAAGGACAGCTCCGAGCCAGGCGCCCTGTAGCGTGCATTCCACTGACTACAAGCCATCGCCGTTTGCGACTCCAGTGGTGTCAAGCCAGAGCTCATTGGAGGACGGAGTGGAGATCTGTTGTGTTTTCTGATGAAAGCAGGTTCTGCCTTGGTGCCAGTGATGGCCGAGTGTTGGTCAGAAGGAGGCCAGGGGAACGCCTGCAACCAAACTGTCTGCGGCCTAGACACACTGGACCTACACCTGGAGTCATGGTCTGGGGAGCAATTTCCTATGACAGCAGGAGCACTCTTGTGGTTATACCAAACACACTGACTGCAAATTTGTACGTCAGTCTGGTAATTCAACCTGTAGTGCTGCCATTCATGAACAGCATTCAAGGGGGAGTTTTTCAACAGGATAACGCTCGCCCTCATACCGCTGTTGTCTCGCAACGTGCTCTACAGAGTGTCGACATGTTACCTTGGCCTGCGAGATCACCAGATCTGTCTCCAATTGAACACGTATGGGATATCATTGGACGACAACTCCAGCATCATCCACAGCCAGCACTGACCGTCCCAGTATTGACAGCACAAGTACAACAAGCATGGAACTCCATACCACAAAGTGACATTCGAAACCTGTATGACACAATGCATTCACGTTTGCAGGCTTGCATTCAAAATTCTGGAGGTTACACCGGCTATTAATTTAACAGTATTTCACATTTGAAATGCATTTTCTTGAGCTTAAATTAACCTGTGATCTTGAAAATTTAATCAATTAAACATGTTAACTTGACAAATGCATTGTCCAAATTTCATTACTCTACAATAATTTTTTCTTGGTGTTGGGATTTTTTTTTCCGTCTGTGTAATATATTCTGAAAATGTCCCCTACAACATATACACAGTGTACCTACTGCAAATTAACTGCACGAAGTCCAAAATATAGACTACCAATATTGAATACATTAACAGTAATTTAATGCATAATAAAACAAAGCATCCATAGAAAACTTATATAATATTACTACAGTAAGTTAGCTACACAATACTAAGTGTGTCCAATGGGGTCTCCCTTGTAAGAGGATTTTTAAATTATTTTTTTAATAATCAGACGCGTACCCTCTAATTTTGTTTTAGATCACAGCAGCCTACTTAAGAAATTATATCCTCCTCCTACGAGTAGACCAAAATGTTTACCACAAATGCTTAGTTCGATTATTGCTTGATACGGAACTAAATCATTATAATTTTGGGTTAAAAAAGAAATACAGGCAACAAAAAATTATATTCAATTTTTAATAACAGATGGATCAAAATTGTGAGGGAAATTTTCTTTTTATTGTCTATTTATTAAATTCCGGATACAATTTTCAGTATTCTTTCACACTGCGTTTCTGTTCTTCATTGGCTATAATTAAACAGTAAAAACGCAGAATTAATTTTACAGCTCTTTCAGGTGTGTTGTTCACCGCCTTCAGGGGAAAAAAAAGCTTTCTTTTAGATTGTACAAAATGATTTCCTGAAGATAACTGCTTTCAGTTTTGAACCGACAAATCAACGTAACTGAAACAAAACGTAGGTAAACATTAAACAAGGTGCAAAAGATACAAAGTAATGTTAAGTACATACAAGATAGCTAATTATACATACCATACAAAGTAGAGCTGGATATTTCTGCCGTCGAAATTACGTACAGTTTTATTTTGGTTTCATAATCGACTAAATTACTAAATAGTGATAACAAGGCAAATTCCTCAGCTAAATACCACAACTGTTGGAAAAACCTACTTAAAGCTGCTTTGGAAATTGATTGGTCAACTTTTTCGTAGCCGTTTAACGTTCTCAAAAAGCACTGACCTTGATAAGGCGCTTTCACGGCCTAACTGCATCCAAGCCAGGGCTTTAATAAGCTGTTGCAATAAATAGGCATATATCTTGTAATGGTAATTTGTCAATGGCCCTCATTTTAAATTAAGACTGCAGAAATCATATTTTCAGTGAGTAGATGGATCTAACCATCGATCTTGCTTTCACCAGGACTGATGGTTCTATAAGCACACAAGCTCGATTTAAGCGACCATTATTAGACGCTGTGATGTCACAATGCATTATTTGCACCTTATCATTGAGGTTCCAATCATAGATAGCGTTAAGAACAGCTTTGGCCTGTTCTTTACCAGCAGAACTGTTCAGTTTTGGCACAGCGAGTAGTTCCTTGACGTTAAATGAAATTTGGACATGCAATCGCCCATCTTTAGGACACCTGACGTCCAAGGCGGGCAACAATTTGCCATCCCAGTGAATAATGACAACGTCAGGCACATCCTCATGAAAATTCTATTTTATGACTTTTGCTCTATCTTTAATCACCGGTATTCGAATGGGTTGAATTGAAGATTTATTGATTGGAAATTCGTCAACGCTAACACTTAGTGCTTCAGCTGCAGGTTGAAGAATATAAACGGAATCTTTAAAGCTGCAACTAATTTAGGAATGTGAAACCCTTTCTTCCTGCCAGGTTTGTCTTTGTAAATTACCGCAGAACACAATCGGTAACTAATAACATAAAGGAGCTGGAGTGGGATTCGTTGGAGGACAGAAGGAGGGTGAAGAGGGTCATGGGAGTATACAAAGCCTATACTGGTGATGAAGCATGGAAATATATTGGTGGGAAAATTAAGAGAGGTGCTTGGAATGGTAAGGTTGACCATGACCACAAGCTGGCACTGGATTCCAGGCATAAGGGTGAGGGAAAATTTTCTTTCGTAGGAAAGGGAGTGAGGGACAGGAATAAATTGCCAAGAGAAGTGATTAATAACTTACCGGAAACACTGCCACCGGAGCAGGTGCTCCATCGCAATTTTATCAATTATATTATTCCTCCGTTTGTAGCAGCGCAGTATCGGAAGTCTGAGACGTAAGCTTTTCCAAGCTGACGGAATAGCAGTGTTGCTCTTGTGGTAACAAACTCGTACGATACTGAACTTGTCGATTTGATGGTATGTTTGCACCAGTTATTTGGTGATTTACATCGCCCACTAAGTAAATATTTTTTTTCACTTCGTAATTCCACTGAAATATTCGAAAAACAAAATTATGCATGCTAATTACTCGACAAATGACATTAGAGTGACACACATCGCCTCTCTCGTTCAAGTCGTACCGATATGTTTCGACGCAAGTCGGCAGGGATTAGAAGTGCTTCAAATAAGCTAAAATTTTGTGGGAGTGTTTTAGTTAAAATTAACATGCGTTAGAAAAAATATTAATGATACAAGAGACACTCTAGCGTCCAGTATATTAATGTAAAAGTTATTGAAATTGGAGAGAGCAATGCGTGTGATATCGAAAAGAATTAACCAGGGGTTGTTTAAACTGGGGAAAACTTTCAAAGTTTTTATGAGTACAATGTAATCTAGAAAAAGCGTGTGTCAATCATTAGCAGCTAACCTACAAACAAAGAGTATTTTGCCGAAAGTTAAATAGTAAATACAATTAGGAAAGATTTTTACGCATATTTATCAATATTAATAAAAACTGTTCTGGGATCCTAACACTAATACTAGTATTGGATATAGCTTACCCATACTTTGAAAGGTTGAAGGGAAGGCCTGAAAAATTTAAAGAAGGAAATGTTAAACATTACCTGTAATTACGGTCAACGTATTTGGATATACCAAAATGGTGGTACATTGCTTAAGATTTCATGTCTCCAGTTGATATTTATATTCACTATCTCTTAATTGGATTACAAATTTCCACTTTTCTCCCGTGAATTAATCGATGATTTGAATGTCGTCACTAATATAGTATTACTTTTAAAATCGTTAAAATTATTTAAACAAGTTTCTATTTATTATTGTCTCAATATTATTTGAAATTTTCGCGAGTCGGCTGCGACAGACATGAACGTGTAACACATCATTCATCATGCAGTAATTTATGCGTGTTTGATACGATGCAGCGTTGTACCGACACGAGTGCTGGCGTCATGTTGCACATACCGATGGAACTAATCGAATGATAATAATTATGCTGATCAGAAAAATTGTTCATTTAAAAATCGAAAAGAGGACAAAAATAAATGAAGACTTAGCCATTTTGTATCACGAAGTGTGTAAAAAGTCAAACTCTGCATCTCATTAACTAAATTTGCCATATGGTTATCATATATGGTGAAGATCCTATTTTAAAAAAAATTATCGTAGGCACAAAATTGTCGGTGCTGTTTGCAGCTGTCTAGTACCATATTATTTTTTAGCTAAATTCAACACAGGCATTAAATTAGTCTGGTTTAACTACTTTGACAGCTTGTTTTCCTTCAAATACGCAGAAGTGACTGCATATAACAGAATGTCACTGATTTAAAAACTAATCAAAGAACTTCAACAGTGAATGTTCCTGGTCAGAATAATTAAATACTAGCCAGCAAAATATCAGTTCATAGCATTAGTTGAAATAGAACATTGATTTTTATATGAAGGGCCACGGGGAAGAACGATCATGGTACCACATATCACAATTTCAGAAATTCAATTTTCTAAGTTCCAAGTCGAATAAATTACTGAAAAATAGGTATAAAAATATTTTTTAAGCTTTGTTTATATTAATAAATCATTTATTTTATAATCGGAAATAAGAAATGACATTAAATGGATGGAACATTAACAGAAAACTTTCAAAACAAGAGGATGTTCGATCGTTTTTGCCAGTTATGGGGTAGTATTAATTGGGTCGTCTGTTCCGTACTAGAGTATCGAACTCGTCTGGTTCATCCAAATCAAGGGCAGGAACCAGCGAATCGTAGAATGCTTGAGAATCTGGATTGGTCAAGAACTGTTTTAAATAAAATAGGTCCTTAAATTTTGCTGGTGTTAGGGGCAGTTGTCCATTGTATATTTCTCTGAGTACGGTTGGTTCACTTTGTTTCGACGATTTTCTTGGTTTCTTGCTTCCTGTGCCTTGGTTCCCTACAAAAAGAGACTTTAAGTAGCTTTTAAAATAGTTTGCCTTGTGGATAACTAATATAGTCTCCTTTTCGTCAACCTTTAACATTCTTATTGGCCGTGTAGGCACAGGGCACTTTTTAACATAAATCCCAGATAAATAGTCTGTCCAAGTTTCCAATTTCACGTCTGTGGGACAATTGATGACCATGAAAGGTGTTGGTTTGACTCTGCTGTTTCTGATGACATCCATCCAGTCGTTGGGTGACTCGGTGTAAGATTAGCATTGAGAATACTCATATCCATGTCACCCTCCATGTAGGAGTGACCTCTTATTGGGAAAACTTCGTCATTGACCTTGTGACCTTGATCATTCTTGCCAGACGGTGCATGGAGACTGATCGTTATTCCCCGTCAGCTCCAATCTTTTCCCTGTTATAACTCAGGCACTATGCTCTTTCTTGCCTGAATGGTATCACAGTTACAAACTGTTTGTTATAAGCTACCAATTCCCTGTGTAATCTCAACTTTGCGGAAAAATGGACTATGATCGTTCTTCCCCGTGGCCCTTCATATATTAATAATTATTTTGATAGGAAAGGGGTGATTAACTCTATCATTATAGAGAGCGAATAAAACTCAGGAATTTACACAAAACAAATATGGATATCTTTATTATTCTTTTTAAAAAATCAAAGCAAAATGAACTTAAGTTTCTTTAATAAAACAAATGACACACGTGATTGAAATTACACATTAATTAAAGCAAAAGGTCTTAGCAATTCATGTTTGGTCTAGCACAGTGTATGGTATGGAACATCTCAGGCGTCACTGGGAGTTGGAATGAAAACTGTTGTGGCACGGCAGTGGGAGGTCCGTATGTGCAGGCGTGATGGGAAGTCTAGCACTCTTCATCAGACGTTGGCGGGCTGCAAACAATGGCCAGTAGGTGCCAGTCGAAGACACAAAGATTCAATGCCTCTCCCAGCTACAGCTTCTCCGCAGCAAACCTTCTGGATCAGCGCCGTCCAAGCGTTTTTCCTGAAACCAAACTCGGTGGCCGATACGGAGACTTTTAGCGTATTTTTCAGGAATACTGTCATCTCATTCTCTCTTCCAATCTCCTCGTACAGAAATTACATCTACTCACTCGTTTTCACTGTCCCCACCACATTTTGTCCTACGTCACCTGGTAACTTTCTGTACATCTGGAAATATCCATGCCGTCAGCAAGTAGTGATAAATTGTCTCTGTCTCGTCTTTCATTCAAAACCTGCTGTGCTCTCGCAGCTCAGGCCTGCTAGTGAATCATATGCAGATTTTTTTTTATTATTATTATTAAATTAATGATGGCCTTCGGTCTATCGACCATACGGCCAGCTTCAATATTTACATTAGTTTTTACATTTGCTGTTTGGCCTTGTAAAGCAATGTAATCCAGCCTTATTTCACAGTGGATTATAAAATCTATCAGTGATACAATATTAGTCTAATGAGATGACAATTAAAGTTCCATAACGTTTCTTACCAAATAAAATTTGTAAATCCAATAGAATAACATGTTAATTCTGGTTGAAGTACGAGTTGAACTTGGTGTGCACAATAACATTTAATATAAAAACACTTGACTTTCTATGATAATTTTTTAACAGCTAATGTGCAGTATACATCATTACATTTAGTACAATTATAAGTAAATTGAATGATTTATGGAATCCTTTTTTTTAATATTATTATATATGCTTTCTTTAAAGGGAGATATCTGCCTCTCTTAAATAACGAGCCATCGCTCCCTACTCATCTTGTCTTCCCTCTCTCAACAGGATATCTACCGATGTTGGAAGTGGGATTTTGAGCTTGACCAGGCTGTTGTATAATTTGTTTTGTAGGGCCCAATAGAGGGTTTATGCTAGTATGATATGTTTGATATCTGCTAATTCTTCTTGATCTGCCTGGCAAAAAGGTGACTGTATGATGCCGATTTTGTGAAGATATTTTGTAGCAACCGTGTCCAAGTCGCATGCGTATTATGGATGTTTTGAATCTTTTTCCCATTATACGCAGGTATTTCTTACGAATTAGTCGCGAGCCACTCTAGTTGTTTTGATCACGTGTAACATTACACAGTCCAATTTGGTTTAAGCAAGACTACTTAGCTTTAGTTATCAAGCGTTTTGAAATGTTCATCGTATGAACGGCATCGTATTATACGGAAGAATTTTGTTACATTCTTTTTTCTCGCTGGCTATATGTTAACATTGTCACAATCATTTTAATCCGTACATTAAGAATCCACGTGAAAACAAAAGTAATACTCTTTTAGTAACCAACTGTCAATGTGTTGGAGATTGCATACCACTCATCGTAAAACATTGCTAGATCATAGCTCGTGGCTGGTATTGGTAGGACGGGTTTCCAATCCCTATCCGGCCATATAGTTTTCGGTTTTCCATCGTTCCCCGAAAGAATTGTTGTTATGCTTATTTTAGTAAATACATTGCAATCTGAATCGCTCTCATCTGTAGGACTGAGCAATCAGTTTACCAGCTGCTAAATAAAATAAAAAATTCCGCCTATAATACAGATGCATTAGCTCTCAAAGAAGTCGTTGATATAGAATAAACTGTTTTAATAGCAGATGTAGTAAACAATCACATAGAATGTAAAATCGAAAAATTTCACGGCGTTGTATATTGATAAAATACTCTCGATCTTCTGATCCCGTCAAAATGTCACTTTCTTTGGATGTCTAGAGGTACACAACCTACGTCGAATTTTTTAATCAATTAAAGTCAATGGCAAGCTTGCGTAATAGTTGTTCATTGTGAAGTTGCTACGGAAAAAATAGAGGATAAATGGCATGGGGCCACTTAATGAACATAAAAATTGGATTTAGTGTTTCCTGGAAGCATGTTTTGGCAATTGTTCAATAACACCGCAACAAACAAGAAACACGCGTTTCCGTTGACACGGCAGGATGCTCCAGAGTGTTTAGAATTATTCTCAGGGTGCTCAAGAAGTAGGCATCAAAACAAGAAACGCCGATAATATGAAGGAAGGTATGCTGTCAGGCTCGATGAATTTGAAACTACTATTACTTCCATTACTCGGACACCTTCTCGCATCTATTCTATCCCCCCCATCCCCCTTTTCCGCCAGGTTTTATACAATATTCCATTCCAGAAGAACTCGTGTGAATATTTGTTTAGGTGTGGTTTTACTCTACTATTTTCAAATGTTAGTTACCAACTCGTTTGTTGCACACCTTATTATATCATCTATTATTCATGCCTCAGTACCATACATTGTATTATTGCTTATTACGATATCAGTTACTTTTTTTAAAATCCTTTTGGAGTGTACTGTTCCACTGTTTAGATGGGTAACAGTTCTTCTAATCTGCTACCACTTTGTACAGTTTTTCACTCTTGCAGAATGTAATCTGTTAAAGTTACGGGGATTGATTGTGTCAACACTCTGTCCAGTAAAGTAATCACGTGTTCTGAAGCTCCCATTCTCATCATCGGCTGTCTATATGCCAATAAACGAACGTAATAATGGCTCCATTGATTGCTCTGTGCTAACCTGTAAGTTGAGAGTAAAATAGAATAAATAACATCGACACTGTGGGCCACTACTAAAACAACGGAAACTTGCATTTGCGATATTTTATCAAGTAATGAAATTTAACTTTCTTAAGCCATCATAAATTGCATTTCAGGGAAACGAAAGTCTTGAAGTTTCATTTCACTGCATTGTGTCATAATAACCCAATCAAGTGGCTTGTTTCTTAATATGAATCATCGACGTCATTTAATGTAGTTGATATTCAATGAATGTCTTTTAATCAGTGATTACGCAATTTAAAGTACGCGGAAAATATCTTGAAGTGTATTTTTGGTGCCTCCTCGTTAACATTTCACATAATGATTTATCGATTTCATACAATTTCCTTCCTTGCGGAGACCTGATGCCTAACTATACGGTTACCACAAAGTTTATCATGTGTGTGCAATTCCTGACTGATAGGCATGAAGCACTGTTACAGATACATCAGTTCTATTGATCTCTTAATTTATTAAAAGCTGCTGATCACCAATATTTTTGTTGTATCATGAGAAGGAAGCAATGCTGTGACTGAAAGACTGTTTCTTCCGCGAAAATGACTATTTTAAACAACTGCAGTTTTTTTTCATAATGTGTGGATAAAGTGAAATGCAGAAAATGATTCCATTTGTATCTGATGATCTGATCGCAAGAGGTAATTTAAACATTTCAGAAATTTAAAACAATACTATTCTGCGCTCTACTTTCGAAAAACAAGTATAGAAAATTATCTTCCATTGCTAAAGCTAATTACAACTTCATTCATCTTTATTTGTGCAGTAGGAAATGCCTACAATTAACATACATCACTGACAAATTCAATTTTTTATTCAATAAGAGTTATTTGACAGAAATCTTATATATATATTATATATATAAAAATCTCGTGTCACGATGTTCGTCCGGGATGAACTCCGAAACTACATAACCGATTTAGATGAAATTTGGCTTAATGTGTGTAATTTAGTCCAACTTAAAAGATAGGATAGTTTTTATCTGGATTATAGACCTCAATATTTATTATTTGCGAAATAAATGTTCATTAAATGTTTTTCAGAGGACAATGGTTTGTTATTAATTGTAAGCCACTAAAGCTAAGCGGTCTGCTGGCTAAGTGGTTAGGGCGTCTGACTGGAGATGGAAAGGTCCCCGGTTCGAGTCCCTGTATCGGCGAGGATTTTTATAGACACTCAACTCGGCATTAACACCCGGCGCAGTATGCTGTATGAGGTGAAATACGCCAGGACGGTACTGTGGTTCGGATTCGACGTTAAAATGTAGGTCCCTTGTACCAGGCAGGATGGGCGGGCTAAGTAAAGGCGGCTACGACAGGGGCAGAATGCCCAGCCAGTAGAAACCATGTCCCCAGGTCATTACCATCATACGTAATTGTTATTACAGTTCCATAAGTTTCTAACAGATGGCGCTGTGTTAACTTATCTATATAACACTTGGTTAACTAGGTTGGGTAATCATCCAGTAGATCACGTTCTGTTTCAATTTATTTATGCTACAGTTTATTCCTAACAGATGGCGGTGTGTTAATTTATCGAACCATCCAGTAGATGGCGTTGTATTTCGATTTATTTATGCTACAGTCTATTCCACGCCATATGTGTGAGTTTCTTCAATTTTAATTGTGCTGCGTATTGTGTTATAATTATACTGTATTGTTGTTCATCGTTTGTGTGTCTTTATACCTAACGACAAAGTAATTACACACATGAATATAACATTGAAGAAAACGTTACGATAAATTCAAATCGTGTAAGCATTTCTCGCTAGCTTATCATTTTTCTTCTTCTTTTTGTTATGGTCAGCTAGAGACCACGTGTCAATTTCAATTCCTCTCCTTTTGTTTTTCATTCTTCCTCCCCAGTACTCCTTCATTACTGCACTCCTCTCTACCTTTGAATCCTGCCATATTCAAAGTCTGCTATCGAAAAAATTTTCTTTCCATACAGTTCACTGGTATTATTTCGTTTCAAATCTTTCTAAACCTCTTGAAAGCCTGGTGGCATCCATGCTATAAATGTATCAAAAAAATATCATTCTTTTTCTGATATTTTTTTCAATGTTATTTTAAATTTCCTCATTAGTTCTTAACTTCCATTTTACTGTATTTTTCAATGGACCCAAAAATTCCAGTTTCACCACTGTATATTAGTGTCTTATTTTAAGGCTTTCAGAAAGGCACTTTTTGTTGTAATTCAAATATTTTTCAGTGAAATGTCGCCAAAGAATCTAACCTCGACAATGCATGTAGCAGAGAGGCAAGACGCACGACGAGAGAGCTCATCAATCAGCAACACAAATCGCGGCAAGTATGGAAGTTCAAAGAATCCGGACAGCTGAGCGTCGAATGAAAGAATCTCAAGAACAGCGTGATGAACGTCTCTGACAGAATATATCGAGAACAAGAGCGGCACGAGAACAGCACATAGCTACATTTAGAGAAAGAGAACGAGAGAGACAGCAAATCAGCCGTGCATTAACACGTGTATTATTTGTTCGTCTTGCGTTCCAATATTCACCAGCCATTGATTACTCTGCACATTTTAAAATTGTAATCGGTGCAATGAACAAAATATGCCAGTATTATCAGGCTTTGAAATTCCGCAATGAAGCAGCCGGCATGTGTTGTGCATCAGGAAAAGTTGTATTATTACCACTACCCAATCCGCCAGAACATTTACAATCCTTCTTGCTGGCGAATCAAACGATTCGAAATTGCTTCTGCGCAAGACACGCAAATTCATTTTTGCTTCCAGATGACGTCTTTTTGGGCAACAAAAATTTGCGATCTTACATCTGATGGACGTCATTTTGAAACTAAATTCAAAATACAAGGCCAGGTGTACCATAAGATTGGGTCGTTGATACCGATGCCAAACGATGACCCAAAGTTTCTCCAAATCTATTGGAAATTGTGAGGAACGCTTGAAAACTAGGTGCCAGTATAATTTCATCGAACAAGCAGAAGAGAGAGCAATTGTGGTATTGTTGGAAAATTGTTTGGAAAATAATAATCAACTTATTCAATTATGTCGCCGCAATTAAAAAATGACAACTATCAAATTGTCATCAAAGCTGACAAATTACTATCAGGATAACACACTGGCAGATTCAACGCGCCAACCGTAGATGAAGTTGCAGTTTTTATGGTTGGTGACTCAGTTGATTAAAGTCACACGTCAAGACAGAACTGTTAGTATAATTTCGGATCTACACCGTTCGTATGACGCACTCCAGTATCCACTGATATTCTGGCAAGGGCAGAATGAATATCACATCAACATCAAACAGCGTGATCCAGTTGCTGGTAAATTTAATATTCAACTATTTAATTCGTTATTTTATTCGTACAGTAGACCCGCGGTATTCCGAACAGGTGCCGGATTATAGCGGGCCCACTATATTGATTTCTTATTCTTTTTTTTACTATTTAATTTATTATTTTTTCAGGTAATAAAACAAATAAAAAAGTTACTTCAGTGAAGTACGACGCCCCACGATTGATGATTACATGTAATTAGGATAACTATATCCATCCATATCGTCAACTGTGCCTTCAATACGTCGTGGATATGTACGCCAAGGTTGAAAACAAGCATTTGCGATTTATTCGATACAACCAGGCTAAATTACGATCGGAGGAATACATCCTCTTACGAGATACTGTTATCGGCAATATTTATGAAAATTTAAACGCCAATGATATCGGTAACGCATTTATTTTACCTTCAAGCTACATCGGCAGTCCACGGAACATGCAGGAATATATTCAAGATGCAATGACATACGTACATCATTATGGTCGTCCAGATTTTTTTATTACATTTACATGTAATCCGAATTGGGAGGAAATAAAAACTTTGCTATTGCCAGGCCAACAATCAATGCATCGTCATGATATCACGGCAAGTGTGTTCAAACAAAAATTAAAATCTTTGATTGAACATTCGGTTTTCGGTAACACACGATGCTATCTGTATTCGATTGAGTGGCAAAAGCGAAGTTTGCCTCATTCTCCAGTTTGATTTGATTTGAAGTTAAAATACGTCCAGAAGAAATTGATCAAATAATTTCAGCTGAAATTCCGGACCCGGTAATTGATCAAGAATTGTTTGATATTGTTACCAGTCACATGATCCACGGACCGTGCGGTGAACATGACATCTCCATGCATGGTAGATGGAAAATGCAAGAAGCGTTTCCCAAAGGAATATACGAATGATACTATTACGGATATCGATGGTTATCCGTTGTATCGCCGGAGAAACGCTGAGAATGGTGGCCAAACATTTACAATGCGAATGTCAAATTCTAGAAACCAAGTTGAAATTGACAATCAGTGGGTGGTACCATACTCACCATTGCTTTCAAAAACGTATAAGACTCATATTAATGTCGAGTTTTGCAGTTCTGTAAAATCCATTTAGTACGTTTGCAAATATGTTAATAAAGGCAGTGATTTGGCCGTATTTGAAGTCCAAGATGTAAATGAAAATGACGAAATAACACGATACCAAATAGGTAGATACATCAGCAGCAACGAAACTATCTGGCATATTTTTGGTTTTCGCATCCATGAAAGAGACCCTTCCCTCCAGCATCTTGCAGTACATCTTGAAAACGGTCAACGTGTATATTTCACCGAAGAAAATATTTTCCAAAGAATACTTGAGCCACCAAAAACGACAAACCACAAACTGAATTTTTCACATTGTGTCAAAAATCTGATGTGTTCCGCCAATTCGCAAAAACATTATTATATACCGATGTTCCAAGCTATTTTTCATGGAACCAATTAGGTAAAAAATGGTAGCCACGTAAACAAGAAGAACCACATCCTTCGATCGCAGGTATATTCAAAGCAAAGACTTTACACAGTGCATCCAAAACAACGTGAATGTTTCTTTCAGCGTTTGTTATTGGTGAATGTTCCCGGACCAGCTTCTTTCGAATGTTTACGAACAGTTAATGCTAGAGTGTTCAATACATGGTAGACTTGCTGATGCAGCGTTGACAGCCACGCCGAATAGTATCAGTCAAAATGTTTGCAATTATTTTGACATGTTATCCAACACAATCTTCGAGTTTCTGGGAAAAATATAAAAACAGTATGACTGAAGATATAGCTGAAATTTCAGTTTATATAAATAAATAAAAAATAATTTATTTATTTATTTTATAAATATCAGTTTTTATATAATTTCATTAAGTAATTTGTAATGAAATGTAAATTAAATTTTTTTATGATCGTTTGTCCTTAATTTCAACTCTCCGTAACTCTTTACCCATTACATTTGAATTTCCAAATCGACTACAATGTTTCTGTCTTTATTATTGAATATTAATTTGACTACTTGAGGAAGTTTAGAATAACATTAATCGAACGTACAATAGTAATAATAATTAGTAATTAGTAAGTCACAGCAACGCGTGACCGGGTCAGCTAGTTATAAGTATAAAAATCTGGTGTCACCATGTTTGTCCGAGATAAACTCCGAAACTACTTAACCAATTTTGATGAAATTTGGCTTACTGTGTGTAATTTGGTCCAACTTAAAGATAGGATTTTATCTCTATTATTGACCTCAATATTTATTATTGCAGATTAAATGTTCATTTAATGTTTGTCATAGGACAATGGTTCCATAAGTTTCTAACAGATAGCGGTGTGTTAATTCATCAACACAACACTTGGTTATCCAGATTGGGTAACCATCCAGTAGATGGCGTTGTGTTTTGATTTCTTTATGCTACAGTGTTTATGTCTGCGACATTACCGATTTTCTTGAATCTATCGTGTATTATAATTTTTATAATTGTGCTGTGTATTGTATTATAATTATACTATATTGTTGTGTATCGTTTGAATGTTATTATATTTAACCGCAAAATAATTACACACATGAATATAACAATGAAGAAAACGTTATTATAAATTCAAACACGTGTAAATATTTCTTGCTTGCTTCTCATTTTTATTTTGACTAAACTATTTTTATTTTTATTGTTGCAATTGCAAAAATTTGTTAAATGCCGCGAAAAAAGTCTAACCTCAACAATGCGTGTAACAGAGAGGCACGACGCAAACGTGTTGAGAGAGCTCATCAGTCGGCAAAACAAATCGCGGCAAGTAACGAAGCTCAAAGAATCAGGACAGCAGATCGTCGTACACAAGAATCTCAAGAACAGCATGATGAACGTCTGCGACAAAATATATCGAGAACAAGAGAGGCACGAGAACAGCACATAACTACATTTAGAGAAAGAGAACGAGAGAGACAGCAAATCAGCCGTGGATTAACACGTGCACCATTTGTTCATCTTGCGTTCGAATATGCACCAGACATTGATTACTCTACACTTTCTAAAACTGCAATGGGTGCAATGGCCGAAGTATGCCAATATCGTCAGGCTTTGAAATTCCGCAATGAAGCAGCAGGCATGTGTTGTGCATTGGGAAAAGTTGTATTACTGTATTACCTCTTCCCACTCCGCCAGAACCTTTACAATTACTTCTTGCTGACGAATGAAACGATTCGAAAATGTTTTTGCGCAAGACACGCAAATTCAATTCTTGCTTCCAAATGACGTCTTTGGGACAGCTAATATTTGCGCTCTCACATCTGATGACGTCATTTTGAAACTACATTCAAAATACAAGGCCAGGTGTAACTTAAGATGCCTAATGATGACCCGATGTTTCTCCAAATCTATTTTATGGGAAGCTGTGAAAAACGCGTGACAATTCAGGTGTCAGCATAATTTCATCGAACAAGCTGAAGAGGGAGCAATTGTGGTATCGTTGGAAATTTTTTTGGTAAATAATAATAATCTTATTCAATTGTTTAAAAGAGTGTAGCCACAATTAAAAAATGACAACTATCAAGTTTTCATCAAAGCCGACAAATTACCATCAGGAGATCTCGCTGGTCAATGCCAACTGTAGATGAAGTTGCAGTTATTATAGTTGGTATTCTAGTTGAAAATAAAGCCATTAAAATCACCCGTCTAGATAGCCCTGTAGAATATTTTCGGACCTACACCGTTCATATGACACACTCCAGTATCCACTGATATTCTGACAAGGGCAGGATGAATATCAAATCAAACAGTGTTATCCAGTTATTGGTAAACTTGATATTCAACTATTTAATTCTTCGTTTTATTAATACAGTAGCCCCGCGGTATTCCGAAAAACGTTTTGCTGCCAGGGGCCGGATTATCTCAGGTCCACGATATTAATTTCTTATTCTTATATTTTTACAACTTAATTTCTTATTTTTTCAGGTAATGAAACAAATAAAACAGTTAGTTCAATGAAGTACTACGCCCACCGATTGATGATTGGATGTAATCAGGATAACTATATCCTTCGATATCGTCAACCGTACCATCAATACGTCATGGTCCCATGGATATGTACGCTAAGTTTGAAAGCGACCGTTTGCGATTTATTCGATACAACCAGGCTAAATTACTAACGGAGGAATACATCTACTTACGAGACGCTACTTTCGGCAATATAGCTGAAAATATAAACGCCAATGATATCGGTAATGCACTTATTTTACCTTCAAACTACATCGGCAGTCCACGTAACATGCAGGAATATATACAAGATGCGACGACCTACGTACGTCATTACGATCGTTCAGATTTGTTTGTTACTTTTAAATGGAAACCGCACTGGGAGGATATACAAACTTTCCTGTTACCAGGCCAACAATCAATGCATCGTCATGATATCACAACACGTGTGTTCAAATAAAAATGAAAATAATTGATTGATTTAATCGTAAAACAATCGGTTTTCGGTAACACAGGATGTATTCGATTGAGTGGTAAAAGCAAGGTTTATTTCATTCTCACATTTTTATTTGGTTTGAAGTTAAAATCCGTCCAAATAATTTCATCCGAAATTCCGTACCCATTAATAGACTAAAAATTGTTTGTATTTTTACTAGTCACATGATCCACGAACCGTGTGGTGCTTTTAACATGACACCGCCATGCATGGAAGATGGAAAATGTAAGAAGCGTTTCCTAAAGGAATATACGAATGATGATATTAGGGATATAGACGGTTATCCGTTGTATCGCCGCAAAAACGCTGAGGATGATGGCCACACATTTTCAATGCGAATGTCAAATTCTAGAAACCAAGTTGCAAATGACAATCGGTGGGTGAAACCATAGTCACCATTGCTTTCAAAAACGTATAGTCATATTAATGCCGAGTTTTTGCAGTTCTGTAAAATCCATTAAGTATATTTGCAAATACGTAGATAAAGGCAGTGATTTGGCCGTATTTTAAGAACAAAATATAAATAAAAATGACGCAGTATTATAATACCAGATAGGTAGATACATCAGCATCAACGAAGCTATCTGGCGTATTTTTAGTTTTCCAATACGCGAAAGAGACCCTCCTCTCAAGAATCTTACAGAACATCTTGAAAACGGTAAACGTGTATATTTCACCAAAGAAAATATTTTACAAAAAGTATTTGAGCCACCAAAAACGACACTAAATGAATTTTTCACATTGTGTTAAAAATCTGAGGTGTTCGGCCAATTCGCAAAAATTTATCATATACCGATGTTCCACGCTATTTTACATGGAACAAATTAGCTAAAAAATGGGAGCCACGTAAACAAGGAAAACAAAATCCTTCGATCGCAGGCGTGTTCACAGACAAGACATTGGGACGACTTTACACAATACGTCCAAAACAACGTGAATGCTTGTTTTGTTTGTTGTTGGTGAATGTTCCTGGACCAACTTCTTTGGAATTTTTACAAACAGATAATTGTCGAGTGTTCAATACATATCAAGATGTATGTCGCGTGTTGCAATTGCTAGAAGACGACAAGAGACCTGACACTTGCTGATGCAGCGTTTACATCCACGCCAAATAGTATTCGTCACCTGTTTGCAATTATTTTTACAACATGTTATTCAACACAATCATTGAATTTGTGGGAAAAATATAAAACAGTATGACTGAAGATATACTACACCGAGTGAAACAAACAAACCAATGTCCAAATCTAGATTTCACAATAGAAATGTATAATGAATCATTAGTGTTAATCGAAGATTTATTTATTTTAATTTCAAATTTGCCACTTAATCATTATGGTGTGTCATCACCTGATCGCCCGGCCACCGACTTAGTTAACTGTGATTTGCAACGAGAACAACAGTAAAATAATGTTGACTTAGCTACAATTTTTGCGAATCATGAGCCATAACTGACAATAACAACAAAATATTTATAATCGGATTATTGTTGATACTGAACAAAGTGTTTTTATCCTAATTTTTTCTTCTTGGACGCACCAGGTGGAACCAGTAAGAAATTTTTAATATGTTTAATCCTTGCGAAGGTACGGTCGCAACAGAAAATTGCATTGGCAATTGCATCGTCTGGCATTGCTGCCACTTTGTTAGATGGTGGTTGAACCGCACATTCAGCATTTAAGCTACCACTAGACATTCATAACAAGCCAAAACGCAATGTGTAGCATTTAATAAAAGCGGAATTGCTTCATTGTTGAAAAAGAGTTCAATTATAATTTGGGATGCGTGTACTATGGCTCATAAACATTCACTCGAAGCATTTCATAGAACTATGCAAGATTTGAAATGCAACGATAAACTGTTCGGTGGTACTGTCCCACTACTGTCTGGTGACTTCCGACAGACATTACCAGTCATTCCTCGCTCTACTTTTGCCGATGAGATTAAAGCATGTTTAAAACAATCGTTTATATGGCGGAATGTTGAAACACTTCGATTGATGATGAACATGTGAGTACAGTTGCAAAATTATCCATCAGCACAAGTATTTTCTAAGCAATTGCCGGATGTTAGAAACGGTGAAATAGAATTGCATCGAAATACACAATACATCAAATTGCCGGACAAATTCTGCACTGCTGTTCACTCAAAAAATGAACTAATTGAGATTGTGTAGCAGGATATATCGAATAATTACTTAGATCATAGTTGGCTCAGTAATCGTGCTATTTTGGCAGCAAAAAATGTTGATGTCGACGAAATTAACTCCAGATACAACAGTTGTTGCCAGGTGATCTGATGTCTTTTAAATCAATAGACACTATTACAAATGAAAATGAAGCCGTAAATTTTCCATACGAGTTTCTAAATTCTTTGGATATACCAGGAATGCCACCACACAATCTCTGGTTAATGGTTGGTTCACCGATTATTCTTCTTCGTAATTTGAATCCACTTGGATTATGCAACGTACACGTTTGGTCATCAAAAGGATCTCCGGAAATGTTCTTGAAGTAACTATTTTAACTGGAAAGTTTAAAGGTGAAATCTTCTTGTTGCCACGCATTCCAATGATACCGTCAGAATTTCCATTACAATTTAAAAGGCTTCAATTTCCATTTCGTTTGGCTTTCGCTATGACCACTAGTAAGTCTCAATGTCAATTTGCGGCTTGGCCTTGGAAAATACGAGTTTCTCCCATGGGCAGCATATTTTGCCTGCTCACGTGTGGGGAAACCATTAAATCAATTTGTATTAGCAAAGGACAGGTTAACCAAAAATATTTTGCACCAATTAACACTTAGATAAATTGAAATTATAAATTGTAATAATTTAGAATAATGAAAATAATTGTCAAAAATGTTTAAAAATCAAATTCATCTACCTCATTTATAAAAAATTAAATTTCAATTTATAAATAAATAAGTTACTTATTTTTTTTATAAACATCAATTTTTGTATATTTTCAATTAATTAATTTGTAATAAATGATGTAAATTGAAAAAAAAGTTATATTCGTTTGTCCTTAATTTCAACTCTCCGAAACGTTTTACCAATTACTTTTGAATTTTCAAATCGGCAAAAAAGTTTTATTTTTATTCGTGAATATTAATTTAACTACATTAGGAAGTTAAGTATAACATTGATCCAACGTACTATAACTACTGAGCCACAGCAACGCGTGAAAGGGTCAGCTAGTTTTAAATACATAATTTCCCTGCTTATTATTGCTAATTCAGTGAAATTTACTGTAAGATAAAATAAGGTAAGACAGCAAACTAAGTCATCTTTTTATCCTGTATACTAGGGGCATTTTTTGCCAGTTTGTATGTATCTTCATCAAATTTCGGCAAGTAAAGAAAATTACTATTAGGAGATATCCTAAATATATGGTCGTAAAATCAATGTAGGCATAGCAACACTTAAAGAGATCCAGTCACCATTGCTTTATGAATTTCATAATTATATTCTTAAAACTTTTCCATTGTCTGATTTTACAATTTATGTTCAAAGCACAGCGACAAAACAGCACTTAGGCAAGGAATAATTTCAGAAAATAAACGTTATCGTTGTGTTTGACGACAAAGAGCATGAACATTCCTGAGTTCGTCTTAATAAGTTCAACGTAATTTGGGACTATTTTTGTTTATTATGTTTTATTTATAATATTGCTGGTTTTACCTCCTCGTGGTTAGATGAAGTACTGAACAGTAAAATTCGTAAAGACACTATTAGACCGTTTAGTACAGTACCTCGCCGTTAAGTCAATAAAGTTCTAATTATTTGAATTTCTATTAATATTGCTAAACTGATTGAGATATTTATAATGATACAAATAGGTATGACGAAAAGTCAACTGATTATCCTGATTGTATTTGTGGTTAACAATCCCGCAGCAATATACATCCTGAATACTCGAGAACTCTCGCTTTGTACATCCCATTAAGCTCTATAGCGGAGAGATGCTGTAGCGCCAAATTGGCTCCAGTTGTACGTTTATTAGCATTCACTTGGGAATATCACAAAACACAGATGCCACCAGGTGCTCGTTTCTTAGTGAAATCTTGGTGGTGTCTGTTAAGAATTGTTGAACTATTTATTTATAGAAGAGCCGATAGCAAAATTTAAATTGAGTAATAAACAAATTTACGATACAACATTGGAGCTCGTTGCTGTACTAATGAAGAGAGTTCATGAATAATGGAAGAAGGTACGCTTCTGGGAAAAGGTAATATTTGGGCTTTAATGGAAAATACTTTAAACTGAAATTGTATATTCATGCTTGAGTATGAAGTTCAACCTTTTTCCTTTGTTTTTCTAAGCTCCAACGCAGTATAAAGACACGAAAAATGCCTTTTTACTCCGCAATTTTGAAAATATTGATTTAGAAGTAACATTTCATTCTAAATTGTTGAGATAATATTGCTTGAATTGCGAAAATAACAGTTACTGACAAATGTTTAACGTTTTGCAGCGTGGTTGCCTTATATTTATTAATGGATAAGTGATATGCAATATGGAGTTTGTAAAATATATTGATTTATACAAAGGATTCCAGATCAATGTACTTGTAAGAACAACAATAATGAAGATATGTAAAATTAGATGTACGAAAAAATGTGTCCACTAAAATTATAATACAAAAACTATATTCCACCATAAAAGTATTGATTACTGTTTCGAGTATTATTACTGTAATATCGAGTTTTGGAGTAACAGGACACTGCTAGAGCGAGTGCTGTCTATTATTATATGGTATAGTTACAAATGAGTGTATTTCGTACAATGTTGTATGGCTCTTATATTTTTTATAACAGTGTTTGATCACCAAATTACATAAATTACGTAATTTGCTGATAGGATTTCCATCTGTGGCTGATGAATATTAGAAACTATAATACCTATCTTGCATTATTAATTTCAGCACCATTACCAGTACGTGTAACACAACATAATTTCTAAAGCAGCAAAAATAGATTTGGAAATGAAATAATCAAGAAATTATACGTTTTCTTATAAAATCATTTTTACGCGAAAAATGATACATCTTCTTGATTGCGTCATAATGTAGAGTAAAGATAAATGATTTCATACTTCGTTCGGATGGGCTGTTATTGTTTTACTACTCTCTTAAACTAACACGATCGAGATCTATATGATCCACGGCTACTGTGGCTCATTGAACGCAAATTCTTTTTGCATGGGCTTTCTCGTTCGATGCCGTCAGCTGAGGGCTGAACTGGTAGCACGCCTGCCATTCCGTCAGAAACCACCACCTACTCTTACTGCAATAGGCACGTGAACGCATTCACTGGCGTGCAGAGTAGTCAAATATAGTGTTTTTGGACGAGTTCCCTTTCAACTTGTTCTAAAATACCCGCTTACGTGTTAGACGCTACAGTGTTGAACGCAAAAGAGCATTCTTTATTGCTGAACGGCATAGTGGACAAACGCCAAGTGTGATGGTTTGGGACTCCATTGGCTGTCACATGTAATTTCGCCTCCTACATATGGAAGGCAATCTGAACAGCAACTTCTAAATGAAATTTTTTTATATCCCGATCCTCTGCCTCTCCTGCAGGCAGCTACACATGTGGCGTAGAATGTGCAAGAATGACGGGTACAACTGCTTCTCTGACAAGGATGTTCGCCTGACACATCGCCCATCAATCATGACTGGGATGTGGTCGATCGGCAACTTTTTCGTTTTCAATCTCTATCGACGCTTTCTGGAGGCACCTACAAACTACGTGGCAGTGTGTTCCTTAGCAGCAAATCCACAGTAACTCGGATTTAATGCCATGACTTCTACAGGCTCCGATTGCAACACTTGGCGCCTGTACACTGTACTGAATTCCTACGGTCTCTATAATTCTGTATTGCCATGTCCCTAATCTGTGGAATAACTTTCATTGTGGACATGTCTCATTGGTGTCACAATTTTCACAAACGGTGTACAAATCACTGGTTGAAATAGTTGTATTTATGAGATTTTACTCAATGTAGTGAGTGAAAAATTAATAATAAGGGAAGAGACTTTGCCCAACAGTCTGTTCAATACTTTTAATTTGTATCAGAGGAATATTTCCTTGCAGTTCCTTCGAACAGTGTTAGTAATTTTCTTGGATTATGGATCCTTAAAGATGGTTAAAAAGATATTATTTCCCTCAATGGAACCTACAACTGGTGACGGAGAAGTATTTGTATTAAGCGCATTGGGCGAAAAGTCTTCAGTCTTCGTATTCACAAGGAATTTGTATTTATAGACATGATACCACCTGCCTTTAACCACTTAAAGATTTTTGATGACACTAGAACCTACTTTGTATAAATTATTTTGGTTCTAAAATTACATATATATCTATTGGAAGCAATCTAGTAACTGAAGCTGAAAAGTTTAAAAAATGTACTACAAACTGCTTCAGGAATATGAATGAGTGAGATAACATTCCCAGATCCTAGTTTTTATTCAGTGTTCAAAAATATTCGGCATACTACGTTCAAAGAGATTATGCCACTTGCTGATTGAAAGTGCGTTAATAGCTTATCTAAATGAAAAGCAGAAATAAATAGATCGAAGGAAAACTGAGGGCAAGAATCGTAGAAGGTACTCAACATGACTGGCCGGAGTCAGTGTGTTAGTCACACAGGATTCTCACTTCTGTATAATTGCTGGAGTCCCTCATGTACGTATTCCAGAGGGCAACCTCCTGATGGGACATTCCTGCTGTCAGTTCCAAAACAGAAAATTACCACCGGAGGGGCATACCAGGCTTGAAGCGCTGAATGTTTGTAAACCATTCGTCTTACCATCCAGACATTTCAGGACATCTGAGATGGTGTGACACTTGCACGAGTGAGTGTGACAGCTGTAGTTCCGATATACATATAAGTCATGATAGCCGAACATAATTCGGAAAGCCATCTTCTGTTCACAGAATCTTCACAGACATTCGACGAAGACTGTGTTACGGAGACTGCCATGAAGCAACACTTCACCGCCCCCCCCCTCCCTAAGCGGGGCAGCCATGCGACCGTGACGGATCCTAAACTCTTCTAGGATCACATGAAAGCAGAGGAGAGCACTGCTTGAGATGGCATTCTTGAGGACCTTGTTTCAACTACCAACCACCATCCTGATTTCGGTTTTACATGGTTTCCCAAATCACTCCAGGCATACTCCGGGATAGCTCCTTTATAGGTCCATGGCCTTCCTTCTTTCCCATTCCTATCATATATATATATATATATATATATATATATATATATATATATGTCGGATCTGCCGGGGAAAGATCGGGAGTTGGTTTTATTTCTTGCACCATTTCGTAGTATATAGGATTATTGTTTATCTTCTAAAATTTTGCTAAGCATAAAATTTTATTACAGTATTAAGAAACAACGGTTCGTTGTAGACTCTAGTGAACGAACCATCAGATTGTACAGATAAATAAATAATATAAATAAATAAGTTGGTTTGATTGGAGCACCCGGTACACGTTGACGGCTCATCGGCGAAGGAAGGTTGTGTATATCCGTCAGACAGCGTGCAATAGGTATTAGGACACAGCTGGTACTAGGATCCGGTTTAATATGGACAGAATACACAATGACAGATAGTGGAGAGAGATTCACTGCTCGGAGGCGGCCACCGGTTAAATAGTACGAGTCACGTATTCTGGACTATCCTGCTGTGACAGCCGTCCCTGGCATTGGTAATGAGAAAAAATGCTTTTAGGTAAGCCAGGCTTGACGTATACCTTTGTGATTTATAACACGAAAGAGGAATTTTACTATCTTCACAATACCAAGGCAAGTTTTATGAACTTATATTGTTCCTGGTGATGTCACTAGGACATAAACATATGTTTTCTAAGATATAGCGTAAACAAATTTACTCTGTTTACAAGGGCTTGCATAGAAGCGAAATTAATTCCTTAGAACAATTCAACGAAGTTATCAGGATTTTTGGCAGTAAGATCTGTTAACAATAGTAACTTCATTCTTTTTTTAGCAGTGTTTGGGCTAGTAAATGTTTTCTTTAGAGGAATTTTTAGTTGTTCGCACCTTAGTTAGGGTTTCTTGGTCATAGGAGTGGTGTCGAGACTCTTGGTTTGTTGTGCGCTTTCCGGAGTACGCAACGACTTGCTATTTGCCTTCCACTTTTTGTATAGGCATACATTCAGTGAAAGACTTGGTATAGGGTTCGACTATGTGCGTGGTGTTGGCGCTGGCTGGCTTCGGAGGTTGGATTTCATCGTGCTTCGTTTGCAAGTCTTTAATCTTGGCGATGCCTCCTGCGATGATTGGGAGTACTGAGGCATTAATTGTCGAAACTCAAAGACTAGCGGCTATCTTGCTTAAGTTGGTTCTGATATTTCCGTCTGTTATGACAAAACCTGAGTGTTAAATCCGGCTTTTAAGAAACGTTTACTTGGTTGCATTCAAAGGGAAGCTCGTTCGGTTTCGAGTTTTGCACCGAGCGTGGTGGTATAACGGTTAGCGTTCTGGTCTCGCATTCGGGAGGTTCGAATCACCGTCCGGGCAGCCAAATTTGGGTTTTCCATGGTTTCCCAAATCCCTCCAGGCAAATGCCAGGATACTTCCTTCAAAAGGCCATGGCCGAATTCCTTCCCATTCCTTGCCCCCCATCCCGTCTCTAAAGACCTCGATGTTAAGAGACGTTAGCAGTTAAAAAAAATCGATTTTTGCGTCTGTCGTAAACGGTCAAGTCCCTGGTCAGCAGTGGGTGCTATGAAGATGTATACTGTTGCAAAGGACTGTGCCTAAGGCTTTTATGACTGTCCTTTCGAAAATTGCTCCTACTGTCGCGTATGAAAAATGTTGTTTTCTATTTTGTTTTTGACGGTAGCAGCAAAATGTATCCAGACAAGTGAACCATCTGGCTAATCTAATTCTTGCTATCTGGTCTTCAATTACGGGCAACAAGATTTCATCTAAGATTGTGTTGTCATTGAGTGACCAGCAGTCTACGCACATACTGTCGAAACAGGTGAGTTGGACCATTAATACGTGGCTAACGAATGGAGAGGAGCAAACACGATTAATGTATCTTTCTAATAGTTCTTGTACATTCTGCCTCTCTTTTTCGCTTAGTGTCATTCGAAAGGACCAATGCTGCACTATGCAGAACGGGTCGACGAGTCGAATGAACGAAACGTGCGTGTTGATGCGTGTCGTGGGTATTCCGTTATCTATGAGGGGTGTCTAAAACACAAGCACTTTAGCGAAGTGTGGGCGATTATAAAGTGGGGCTTCAGTTATTTTATTGGAGGTGATTAGGTTGGCTGGGTTTCCCACGCATTTACCATAGGCTAGCACTTTTCGACTTTTGCTAACGGCGACTCTAGTTCACTTTAATCTGTCGTCGATTCCTTGTTTCAAGATTTGTTTACTAGTGTGTGGTTGGAAAGCTCTTGGAAAAGCGTCTCTACGATCATATCATCTTTGCCTGGCTCGAGATCTGCAGCTAGCAGTTAATGCGGGTTCTGTCCAGGCCTAGTAACGCTACGGCCGAGTGTATCCGTTTTCATAGTCATGCTCTTTGACTGCAGGTCATTCTGACCCGAGGAAGCGACTCGCCATTTTCGCTCAGCATCCCGCCTGGACAGCTCCACTTGCTTGTTGGCGGCTGTTCCGCTGCCTCGTGGGCGATGGGCTGCATGTTGGCCTCTGCAGGCTGATTGGCTGTCAGCTGACTACAGGTCTGCTGCTCCGCTGGGGAGATTTAGGAATATCTTCGAACGGTGAAACTGCTTTCCCCACCAATTGCATTGTGGCACCAGGCAGCCAGTGGCATCCAGAATAGTGATATGCGGCTGCCGTTGTGCGTGTCCATAGTCAGTTTCCTCTTTCGGCATGTGGTTGCTTGTAATTCTAGCATCAGCTCGTCTTGGGTAGTTACTTCCGAGTTGTGTGCTATGTCTTGCGGATGGAACAGGAGAGCCACATTATTATCCACGTCTATTTGATCTGCGGCGGGGCCCAGCCAGCTTGATGTCATGTTGACATTACATGGCTCGCGTAGGCTGCGTATCCCTCGTCGGTGCAGAGTTGCCCTTGCTGGCTGGTGTTCGGCGTCTCGACCACGTATTTCATCTGGTCCTATCTTGCAGTGATGAGCTCCTTGAAATGTGGCCATGTGATGTCTACGAATGCTGCTTATCTCTAGAGTGCATGGCTGAATGTCGCCATCCATGCAGTTCCTTGAAGCGAGGATGAGGATTCCCTGACGGCTGTTCGGGATCGAAATCAGCGACGGCTGTTCGTGGCGTTATTGCCGCGAGTACTTCCATCATGTTTTGCTAGTTCCACTTTCAACAAGGCTTGAAATGTTGTTGCACTTAGCTGTGTCGTTCTGGAGATGTACTCAGTCTGGGGGCAATCCCGCTTCTGATGTCAAATCTGCCGGGGAAAGATCGGAAGTTGGTTTCAATGGAGCACCCATTCAGGTGGTTGGTTCATCAGCTAAGGGAGGCTGTGGATATCCGTCGGACAGTGTGCAGTAACCGTGAGAACACAGCTGGTACAAGGATCCGGTTTAATATGTACTCGGTCTCACAATATACATTGGCATATACCGGAACGAGATTAACTGCTCGGAGGGCAGGCGCGAAGGAGGCAGCCACCAGCTCTGCCTTCAGTTAAGGGAGCGTGCATAAACAACGTAGCTCCATTTTGGCCTCCTGTGAACCCCCCCCCTCCCCCCCACGTAGCCCTATCTGGATTTTGCCTCTAACCCCCCCCCCCCCCCCCACGAAGCACGTTGCTTTTTTCCCTTTTGATTCCAGAAGACATTTTGTACTGTTTTCTCTTGTCAGACTATTTTAAATTCCATACGGAGATAATTAACTAAGGGAAATAAATATTCACATTCTGTTGTGAGTTCTGTTCCTCATTTTAACTGTGAAAAATGTTATGAAAGGAAAGCTACGTGGTCTGGTTCGGAACCCCCCCTCCCCCCACGTAGCCTTCCAGCCAACCCCTCTCCCTCCCCTGGACCGAGCCACGTAGTTTGTGCACGGTCCCTAAGTATCCGCCTCGTAGTTTTCTCGGGGGTCACCGGGGAGGTTTTATATTGTTCTCTGCGCCTGTGGTGCCATCTGTTTGCGTGCTCACGTACCAGGGGCTCGACCTGACCTATGAATGGAAGGTTCTACTAAATAATGTTCAACCCTTTAACAGTAAAATGGCCTTATCTTGACCTGAGGATTACTATATATTAGCTTTAGCAAAAGTGTCGTGGTGTTTCAAGAATTAATAACATTTACATTTGATTTTTAATTTATCACCTGCGTTCTGTTTATTTCATCGCATTTTTATCAATAAAAACTAAAAGTGATTAATTAATATTTAAAAAATTATATTGGATTTATTTTCTAATACTCAACCTGCACCGATTGCTGAATGATCCCTTAATTCGGCGTCAATGACCAACCGTATTAATTTTTTGATTAAATGCGCGCTCATAACTCCCCAATTAAAATATACTGCGGTTTTGTAAATAATGTCTTTAAGATACCCCCAATACAAATGAAAGGAATATAAGTCAGGTGTTCTCGGCGGCTCCCAGTCACGTGGAGATGCAATTAAACCTTGAACACCGTGATATTTTTGCTAAGGTCAATACATTATCGTGGTTGGTCACTGCAAGTCCATTAGACTGTTGAAGCGTTATCCATTATTTATCGGCACTCTTTTTATTTAATACAAATTTTTTTTAATGAAAGAGTTGCAATTTTTTGTTGGTATGTATTTGGGGTATTTTTTTGCTAAAGAATTTGGAAATAGGTCTTAAATAACTACGAAATTCCTACGTCATTTATTTTATTTTATTGGTGTTGTATGTATTGATAATTATTACGTTTCTGTTGTTAGTTTATGTTCATGTAAATGAGTTTTCTGCAGCTTCATGGAGCCGATAGTTTAGCTCAATGTGCTGAGACGCCGCACACTGGCACGAACCCAGGCCGTCCTGATTGCGGTTTTTAGACGTTATACCGTAGGAGGCAACTGTTTGGGCGGTCGCCAGTATCTGCCTCATAAAATACACATCAAACAAAACATACACTTTTTTTAATGGCTTTCGGTATCTTGGGCCATACAGCCAGCCTGATGAATTTTTTCCTGCTAATTAGACACACCAAAGGACGGACGTGACATTCACAGACACAATACTTAAACACCCATGCCCGCGATCGGAGTCGAAGCGGCGACCTTCGGCATGATGAGCTAGGACTCTAGCCCATACGCTGCCGAGGCCGGCAAAAATACACTTATCATACAGAACACACAAAGTTACACGTTTCGCAGACAGATGACAGCACAAGACTTTCCTCCAGGTGTTTAGGTTCGGTCAGGAACATAAATCCTACCCTTTATCATGATTCTCGCCGGCAGTGTCCATGTGCTGAGGTAACGTTCCACTGATCATCGCGTCATGTTTACTGTACTGTCATGTATGTGGACAATCGGCAAGCTACATTAAAACTGGATTGTTTTTTTCTTGGAACCATGGAATCAACGCTGATAGATGAACTGTTGAAAGAGGCATTCGAAAGGAAATGTTAGTGGGGAAGTTGTTAGTCATGAGCGATAATCGATTATTAGATACTACAACTAAAAAATGCCTTGCATAAAAAGACAATTCTGTGCAAAAAATACTTTTTTACCAGCTGAACGGAATTCTGTAGTAGTGTTGAGACAGTCAACAAAAAACCTCTTTGCAATGTTACAAAACCTTTCTGGATCTTCATAATGCAACCAGAAGCAAACTCCCTCCCTCCAAATCCTGTTTTTGATACCCAAAATGTGGATCCCAAACTACACCACCATATTCCAGCAATGGTCTGACCAAAGTTTTGTACCCCAATTCCATTACTTCTCTAGTGCATCCCCCCCATCACTCTTTCCAACAGGTGGAGGATTTTGAACCCTTTCCCTACTACCTGTCCAATGTGTCCTTCCCAGTGAAGTTTGCTATCAAATGTTATGTCAAGGTATTTACATTTCGAGTTTTCAATAAGTAGCTCCTTCTCCACTTTATTATCAAAATCAACCTTTAGCTTTTTACCTGTGTACCTAACAAGCTGGCTCTTCTTTGCATTTTATCTTCATCCCATGTTCACTCACCCAGCTAGTTATCCCATCTAGATCATCCTGCAGCTGTCTACAGTCTTGTATTCTTTTAATCCTTTTATATAAGATTATGTCATCTGCAAACAATGTAACTTCTTACCGTAAACCATTGACACAATCACTAATAACGATAAACAACAAAAACGTTTTTGTCGATTTGAAAATTCAAATGTAATTGTGAAAGAGTTTCAGAGAGTTGAAATTAGGAACAAATGAACATATTTTTTTTTTAATTTACATTTTTTTACAAATTACTTAATTGAAAATATATAAAAATTGATGTTTATAAAAAAGGTAACTTATTTATTTATAAATTTATGTTTTATGAATGAGGTAGATGAAGTTGATTTCTAAACATTTTTAACAATTATTTTCGTTATTTTAAGATATTACAATATATAATTTTATTTTATCTATGTGCTAATTGGTGCACAGTATTTTTTGTTGGCCTATCTTTTGCTGATACAAATAGATTTTTTGGTTTCCCCCCACGTGAGCAGGCGACATGTAACTGTCCATGGGAGAAACACGTATTTTCCAGGGCCAAGCCGCAAATGGACATTTTTTGGCCTTAAGACTTATTTATAGTCATAGCGAAAGGCAAATGATTCGGAAATTGAAGCCTTTCTAAATGGTATTGGAGATTCTGACAGTATCATTGGAAAACGTGGAAATAGGACGATTGCTCCTTTAACCTTTCCAGTCAAAATAGTTGTTTCCAGAACATTTCCGGTGATCCTTTTGATGAACAAACGTGAATTACCATCCTCATATGTATCCGAACGACCTGAATTGCACGTCGTTACATTTCCTCCTGGGACTTATTCGGCCTATTATACACATCTAAAAAGACAGTACTAGACCCTGTCGGTGGTATAGTTTCGCGACTATCCAAATTGAGACACATCCATCTCCAAAAAAAAGGATAAACAATCTACCTTTTTTGTTTCGTAAATCCAAATAGTGATTAAATTTCGGCAATAAAAGAGTTATATGAACATCGAATACGCTTCTTTTTACTTTATTTGAGACATTTTACAGTTATTAAGTGTCCAACATAACACAAAAGTTATCACTGGTTTTGAACAAGTTTTGGGTAACAGCAAAATACTGCTTCTATATCCGTCTACACAACGCAAAATGACTAGAAATTTACGTTAATATTCAACGTTTGCTCTGTATTACAATTATTGGAAACAGTACAAAGTTATCTAAGATTTCTGTCAAATATATAACACGTAACAAGATTTCAGATGCAATAATTTTGGCAGTCAACTTGTGAATATGCTTGCCTGCAAAATCAATTCTTTTATTTCTGTCATTTCTGAACATACAAAGCGTGTAACAATGGAAAAGAATCGTAAAATAAATGTTTTGGCTGGCATGAGAAAGTCAACGCAGCATGCATGAGTATAGAGTTTTCCGATAAATTTAATTTAACCATAATGATTTCTGTTATTCAACATTACCCATTTTTTATAGTGGTGATGACAAAGGCTGTAGATTGATCATTGAGATGATACGTAATAATGGCTGTTTAAAAATAAACAAGGACCTAAATCAAACTAATGTGGGATTTTTTTTTTTTTTTTTTTTTTTTTTTTTTTTTTTTTTTTTTTTTTAAGCTAATGTCCCTGTAGTGCAATAACGAAATTTTCCAACCTGTGATATTAGCAAGCAAATCAGAATTGAAAATGTGAGTAGGTATTCTTGCGAAAAAAAAAACTTATCTGCCCATACCGAAACGCGATACTGTAGGCTTACGTATATTAACTAGTCTCAAGTAACTTGTAAACGAATGGTCTTCACTCTCGACGTTTACATTATCTCATAGACACCTAGGGCAACAGCGTTGCTCAGCCCACAGCTCTCCGCTCTTCCAAGTAGGTTTGCATTTCACTGGTGTTGCTCCGTTCAATATTTTTACTTTCAAAATTTCACAATTTTTCGAAATTTACTTTTATCGATTTTGAAACGGCCACCTTAGTGTATTTCATACGATATGATATTATTTTATCTCAAGTCACACGACAAACAAGCGGCGACTGTTTTCTAGGACACTCTTCATGAAGTAATTCGCTGTCCCTTCACCATGGGTGAGTGTTAGAGATGCTCTATCTGCCGAACGCTGTTTACACGATTACATAGCAGTTTCAAAAATAACAGTTTTCATGTCACTCTTAATTTTGGGATGTCGAGCTTGGAACACATCAGGTTAAAAATAATCTGCCAGTGAATTTGCCTAGGAAGTTATTCCTCTGACTTCAACTCTCAGATTTTTACATTTTCCACTCTAGACCCATCGATTTCGAAGAAACTCCTTTGACAGCCGAATAACTCGTAAAACTGAGCTTGCTGAGTAATTCAAACAAGCAGATAGCTTCAGGCTTGGAATCGAAAACCTATGGCATTGTCGACAGAAGGTCACCTATAATGAGTAATGATAATACTGATAATAATAATGGTGGACAATAAATTACCGATTAGTTTTTGTCTTCTTTATAACTAAAATGAGCGTAAATAAAATTGTTACAGTGAAACGATAGGCGCCAAATCATCATCTACCAAATAGGTATTACAGATTAAATGCAAAAAAAAAAAAAAAAAAAAAAAAAGCACAGAAAATTACAGATAGGTAACCTTAGTTCTTTGTTACATTCGTAAAACTTCAACAGGAGAAATTTCCAGAGGCACGTGGCTTATTATGAAGAGCACGTTACAACAACAATCATGTTTTTGTATTGTACATTACGGTAGTGATAATATTAACTGTAACGCCATTTTACTTCGGGAAGTAGCTTCTACTGTTTAATGGGCCGTCTCTCGCTGGCTAAGGTTGCCCCGAACCTCTCCTCAGTTCATATGGAGTGAGGGTGATTCGTCCGTAGGATGGGGAAGCTAAGCTTAACAGCCCACTAATTTGTTTGGGAAGAGTAGGAATGAATGGGCCGGCGTTTTACCCTTCCCTTCTTTCATCCACAACACAGACATAACTAAACACGCACACTGTCACACGGTGTGAGATAACAACCATACTAATAAATAAGTATAAAATGATTGGTGAAAATAAGTATTAATTCACATGGTAAAACGGCTTCAGCATAAGTATTAAATAAGTGCATAAATAAATCAGGTTGGCTAGCCTGTAAGAAGCATCTTGATGTAATGATTATATCTGAAATTAGCTAAAAAAAAGTTTGTGTATTCGTTGCTATGGAAGAGGTGTGTTATGTTAATTCTGAGACTAAAGAGTATTTTTTATACCGACTGTTACAGTAAAAGAATATTTCCGCTAGCTTTGGCGCTCTTGAAGCTGAACAAGTACGAGATTATTATCCGTAACTCAGTAAAGCCACCATGTTTTGTTGAAAGTTGTTCCTGAAGATGCATTATAACAAGCGGAAATTTCAATTCCGCTACACCACAAATGCGCATTTGTAAAACACGAGTGCAATCCGTACAAATCCCTCGAATATAAAATCTCTACTCCGCAGCTTTCTTTAGTAGTGTTAGTGACAGATGACAGTATTGATATCTATACTGAACAACGCCTTACTAAACAAGACTTTTTCCTGACGGAAAATAATTTGTAGAATCATGTAAGCTTTTCGTAACGTAAATCTTTACTATAAACGGTGTTTAATCTTCTCTCAGTTAAAATTTAAACGTCTATATAACAACATCAAAATCAAAATGAGGAAGAACAAGTAGTAAGAAAATACAGTTCATTTTTAATTTGAAACCTGCTCCTATGCTTATACGTTGGATTGTGCTGGAGTTGAGTGTGTATAGAAAAGTACTAAAGAACGATCCAATATGGAATTTTATTGAAGCAATGATATCTGAGGAATTTAATGCAAACAAGTTGTTAACTGTTGCCCGATGTTTTTAAGTTATTCACAGCAAGTCAGATATATTTTTAGTTTTTTCGTGAGAGCGTCCTCTAGAGCTCTTAATAGAACCGAGTCAGTGCGAAATTATGCTGTACATACATTTATAATACTTTTAACAGATATACTTTAATTAAACGGATTGCTTTTAATTTTAAATAGTTACATTAATGTTTTGTAATCTATAGAATAACATAGCACATTAAAAGTAAATACAGCAGTAATAATCAGGAAGAAATTCCAGAGAAAATGTTAGAATATTATAAATCGTTAAACATTCCAATGCTCCCGAAGTCATCATCTGTATATTCAGTGTTTACTTATTAATTTCTTCCAGAGTAAGCGTCTGTTGAAAACAAATACAATCGGCGAAATAATTTTGCATCACGATCGATCTACCAACATGACACAAGTACTGAGTATCAAAATACCAACTTCAAATTCGAAGTAGTCAAAATAATGGTTAATCAAAAGTTTGAATGAAAACAGTAAAACTGAATATTCGTTTTTTCCACCTAAGAGAAAACTAGTTTTGTATTACGGGTGTTCTTCCTGGTTTGTTAATACTGTCTTGTATTTATTGTTTTCCTTATGTTTTCTGTTTTCAGTATCACACAGTTAGTGAAATGAAAATACGATTAAATGACTGAAGTCACATAAGCGGTAAAACTTTAAATTTTTGTCTTACACCATAGTATCTTATGAAATTTCACATAAAACGACTAACATTATTACCTGTTGATAATATTCAGTAATTTTAAATGGAGTGAGAGCTTATCAATTTAAAGCAGTTGTGCACGCCCATTAATGAGATACTTGCTTAATTATTAAACATCACAACAAAATAAACTGCAGTTGAGGTACAGCATGCACAAGTAATGAATATTTAATAAAATGTGTCAAAAGATTATGCTGAGACTGCCATGATTCTCAACTTCAGAGTTGGAGCACAGAGGCGGCGAATATTTTGGTAAGTAACGAGACAGAAGTAATTTAAGATAACAGAGAAAATATATTTCGATGATAAGCAAATTACACCGTTAGATTCAGAATGCAAACGGTTGAACTTTTACTTCTAGAAGCGTTATCAGTTGAAACTATTTTTAGTGAATTATCTCTGCCCTGACGGAAGTTATATCAAAACCCTGAATTTTACTTCTTACATTTGTTTGGACGTCTTCCAACTGCTGAGATGTCTATCCCACTTCACCCAGAAATTAAGCTGAATGCATCTTAAAGTGCGGCTATACTGAATTGGGGAAGTAACTCCAGCAACGAATTTTAGGACCATGCTTGTATGGCTTGCCTTTCAGACTCGATTACACACTCCACTAGAACAGGACTAAAGAAAACAAACAGTGACGCAAAAGATAAAACATGATCATCGGCGCGTATTGACATTCTAGCAACTAACAGAGCGGTAACGTACAGGCCTGAAATTAAGGGGAACGCGGATTTAATCCCCCTTCCGACCATCCTGATTTAAATTTTCCGAAATAATTTCAACCGAATGTTGCGATGGTGTCCCCAAAAAGTGCATCCCCTAATTAGATACCTTCTCTGCTCCCAATGTACCCCTGGTTGAAATATAAAGCCAAAACTAAAAAAATAAAAACCACTTATTTTGATTATGCTTTCTGATTAAATGCTAAGGTGTTATGTCAATCTCATCACTAAAATGTGAGTTTAACAAAATTGGAAGTAACACAAAAAATTTGCATCAGGAAATGTTAAAGTTTTGCACCTCCATTATTCAATTGGTCGTCGAAACGTAGCAATGGAGAAAGGACCAGCTAACAGATTGCATTCAGGAAAACGCGGGTTCTAATCTCCGTTCGACCATACAGACTTCACGCATATGTTGAATGCCAACACAAAATGGACCTAATAGGGTGCCGAACCTAACGTTTAATATTCAGAACATAGTTTAAACAAACTGACGTAACCAAATGACACAAACCTCAGATTTTAAGTCAGACGGTAATCTATCAAACTGTGGAAACGCCGTCAAAACCTGCTCAGTAACTTAGGTGTGGTACTCACGGAGCTCGAAATAGCAGACCATAATTATTTTTTATAAAACATTTTCTGTGTACAGACGTTACGGCTTTTGTGTCATACTTAGTAATGAAATCTTATCCACAATTCAGGAGGATCAAGCACCATATCATCCGAACATTAAGTGAACAAGTTTCTAATAATTGAAATTAATATTAAGGACGAAAAACCCCAATGAGTTATCTAACCAATTTACCTTGTTCTTGTAAAATTAGGAATATTTCTTAGTAAATTAGACTTTCAAACGGCTAGCTACACGACTTCGTTCGGGTAGTTTACTGGATTACTGAGAAACTCATCGACGATCACACAATGGCACATCTTGCATCGATTACCGTTATAAATGTTCTGCAGCTATGGCAGTGGTGACTTTGATCTAGGTGATGTCCGATGATAATGCACTTTTGACGCTCACTGCATCAGTAATCCTGGTCAGCAGACTTATCTTACATTGATTCCAAAAGCGTGCACAACAGTGTCACCTCTCACTTAAAGCTAGCAATAATAACACTTCAGTTCCAACATAGTTGTGACAACACTAACGACGAAAGATCTGCAGTTGTCAGGAAAAAAACAACAGTAATACCAATCGACTATAATCAAAATAACAATAATCCTACCGCCAACTGTCAAATGTATGAGTATAACGCGATTATGCCGGTCGTGAGGCACGAGCCCTATTTCACTTGCTAAAATCTTGCAAATTAACATTTAGGAAAGCGGTCAAGAAAGTAAGATGTATAAAAACTTCTCGGGTTTCAAGCCACGTCTAAATTGAATCGTCTGGCGACGTTACCGAAGCTTGCACCGCTTCCGTTGTCAAGAAGTCTGGCCTTGCCTTGACATCATAACTGGGATAACCTATGTCCCAGATTGTGGGGAAGTTTTTGCGCTTGTGCGCATCGCCTTCCATATTACTTTGTGGTTGTTCTGAGAGTGTGTGTCCTGTCGGGGTTTGTCAATATCCGGTATTTTATTTCATGGTTTGGGTTTGATCATTTCTTTACTGGTGGTCCAGGAGTTTTCTTGGCCATCTGAGAGTGTTGTCGTAAATCGGTTTAGCTCCCAGAGCCGTTATCAGAGGGTTGGTAGACTTCTGGCTTGCATTGTAGAACAGGGATGCAAACATTTCGAATCTTTGGCGAAGTCGCCGAAGTCCACTTATCTGATGGAGGACGTCTACCCTCGTCTCTCTCGGCAGATGGTACGCATTCCTGATGACCCTGTTCTGAATTACCTGCAGCAGTTGAAGGTTGGAGGCAGCAGTGTTGCCCCAGACGACCGCACCATACTCCAGTATGGGTCTGACGAGAGCGACATAGAGTCGGATGCCTAGGTCCGGTCTCAGTGCTGATGTGGGATTTAGGAGAAGGTATAAAGTTCTTAGTCTTCCTGCAGCTTTTCCACGGACACTTGTGACATGGGGCTCCCACGTCATCCTTCTGTCTATTTTGACTCCTAGGTAGGTGGCAGTCCTGGTACAATTTATGTCTTCCCCGAAGAGGGTCAGAGGCGTTAGGTGTGGCACGTTCCTCCTTGTTAAAATGATCGCTTGACTCTTCGGCGCGTTAAAAGCTAAGCGCCACTTGGTCGCCCATTGCTGGACGTTGTTGCAAGCCTGTTGCAATCTTGTTCGCAAGGTATTGACATTTAGGCTCTTTGTATATATGGCTGTGTCGTCGGCGTAAAGAGCCATCTGAACTCTGCTAGGAGTGTCCGCCGTATAGAGGCTGTCGAGTATTGGTCCCTTGCGGGACTCCTGCAGAGATGTTCTTCACTGAAGAGTACGCGCCGTCCAACACAACCCAGAAGGTCCGTCCATCCATATAGCTCCTTAGAAACCTGATGTGAGAAAGGGGAACCCCGTGTGCAAGAAGCTTGTGGAGGAGGTCCTAGTGCCACACTGAATCAAAAGCGAGGCTTACATCGAGCAAAACAGCACCAAAGTATTCTTTGCGCTCGAAGGCTGCAAATGCTTCCTCAGCGAGTCGGAGCAGCTGCTGAGGTGTGGAATGCTGCTTCCGGAAACCAAACTGTTCGTCCGGTAGCAACCTTTCTCCATCGATAATTCTGTGAAGCCTCTTTAAGTAGATACTCTCGAACACTTTTGATAGTGTCGGCCTCAGGCTGATGGGACGATAGGAATTTGGTGACCTCATATTCTTTCCAGCTTTTGGTATCGGTATCACCTCAGCGTGTTTCCATGTTTGTGGATATTCCCCTCTTCGAATTGCTTCATTGAAGGCATCCGTGATATATTGCATTGCAGATGGGGGCATTTGGCAAAGGATGCCTCCACCAATCCCATCATGGCCTGCTGCTTTCTTGACTTTTAGTATTGCAAGCGAAGACGAGACCTCTTGGATCGTGATCTCTTCTATGACGTCCTCCTACAGGGGTTCCGCTTCAAGGAAGCGCCTCAGGCGTTGTTCTACAAATCTGATATGTTCGTCATCCCTTGGGTCCTCAACTGGTGGGAAATTAGTTCTGAAGGTCTCTGCGAGGGCCTCAGCCTTCTCCTCAGTTTCGCAGATGTAGTTGTTGCCAACCACTAATGGCGGGATCTTCAGTCTTCGCCGGAGTAGAGCCTTAGTGGTTCGCCATGCCGATCCATTATGCAGGTCCAGAGTAGTGATGAAATTGGACCAGTCTGATAACCTATGCTGCTCCACTTCCGCTTTGATCTCCCACTGCATGCGGTTGATGATCCTCTTGGTAGTCGGATCCCTTGTGACGTGCCACTCCCGAGTTAGTTAATTTTTGGTGCCAACTGCCTCTCTAATGTAGGGAGACAATTGTCTTGAACAGGGAGGCCGGTTGCGTCGTGGTCGGGTGGCTGCGTCCGCTGTCTCGTTAATCCAGTCTGCCAGGTTGGCCACTGCGGCAGAGGGACCGGTGACTGAAGGTGGTGGCGCCGTTTTTTAATACGCTGGGAGAGATGGCCTAGGAAAGCTTCCCAGTCGATGTCCCGCATGTTTCTATTTAGCCTTTTAATTCTTGACGAGACGTCTGCCGCCATGTAGAACATCACGGGGACGTGATCTGATTATAATGCAGTTTTAGTTGTCACTGCGATGTTGTGCCGCAGGCCTTTGGTGATGGCACATCTAGTACATCTGGCAGGCCATGTCCAAATATTGTTGATTATGTAGGTCCCCAGATGACAGCGTCGTGGTTTTCTACGACGCGTAGTAGCCTTCGGCCGTTCGCGTTAATAATACGTGAGTTCCAGGCAACGTGTTTAGCATTGAAGTCACGTGCAATGAAATGGTTGACCCTCAGACGGAGAAGAGCAGAGATGTCATCTTCATGCAGGTTTCCTCGAGGTGGCCTGTATGCAGCTATAAACAGGATTCTTTCCCTGGGCGTCTCAACAGCTACACCTGATGCTTCGATGGTCTGCATCTGAGGTAGTTTTACGTCATAATGTTTGATACTGTTCCTGACACAGACCGCGGTTCCGCCTCCCGCGGTAGGCCGGTCATATCTGTGGCAAGTATAGTTGGAGACGGCTGCCTTGATCCCCGGCTTTAGATGCGTCTCGTCAACTAGTAATACATCAACGCCCTCATCTCTTAGGAACTCTCTAAATTCGCCTGACTGACGCCATAGGCCGTTGGCATTCCAAATGGAGATAGTCAAGTCTTCAATGGTGTTCGCCATGGCTTACTTGATTCCCTTGTTGAACGGCGGTTATTGCCAGCCTGACTGCCTCCACAATCTGACGCGGTAGGTCTTGAATCAATGTAGTTACCGTCTGCAGTAATGACTGGACCATATTCAGGAGAATGGGGTTTTCTCTGGGCGGAGTTAGTCTCTTCCTGATTGTCCTTTGCATCCTTCGCCTTGGATCACGAACTGGCATCAAACACAAGTGGCAGGTGTGGTAGTTCCTTCTGTAAATGTGCCTTGTCGGGCACCACCTTTGCCCTATGGACAAGAGTATTGAGCACTCCCAGTGTGTGAGAAGGATGCTGGAAACTTAGAGTATTAAGGTAGCGTTCGGTGTGCGTAGGTTTTCAGTAAACGTTGTGCCCTAACCTTTCATTTGTCTTCCGACGAACTAGAACATCCAGAAACGGAAGTGTTCCATCCCTTTCTAGTTCTACTGTGAATTTGATATCGGGATGAATCTCACTAAAATGATTCACAAATTCATTTAAGGCCGGTATTCCATGAGACCACAAAGAACGTATCGTCGACGTATGTATAAAAACATTTAGGCTTTAAAGCAGCCGTGTCAAGAGCTACATGTTCAAAATGTTCCATATAGAAATTAGATACTGTTTTAGACAACGAGGACCCCATCTGTTTGCTCGTTGTATTTGCCCTGGTACACGAAGTACGTGGATGTATCTAAATAACTCCACACATTTCAGATCAAAATGTTCACTATGGAGTTAAACAGTTTCTATTAAAGGCACACGCGTAAACAACGACGTAATGTCACTGTTAGTAGTATCAAAACACCAGTTCTGCTGAGATGAAAGGATGCTGCCGCCACCTGCATGGCCCTTACCGGGAATTAATGGCTGCTTTTTAATTAAAATATCTGTCAGCCGGATAATAAACGGTCTTTTACCTGTCAGGCGGCCTGTTACCGGCAGGAATTAATGGTTGTCGTTTAAGTAGATTGCTTTACCACCAGCCGGTTGGGCTGCCGCTGCCTTTTGTTCAAAAGTTCTTTCAGCTGGATAACAAACGTCCTTTTACCTACCTGCGTTAATTGCTCTACCACACGCCGGCGGGTTGCCTGCCACCTTTTAATTAAAACTTACGACAGCCGGATAATAAACGAGGCATTTACCTGCTTTAGTCCCCCGCTGGCGGACCGCCCTGGGAACCGGTTATGTTAATTAGCCTAATATTCTTAAAATAGTAATTATTCACAAATTAATCGTAACTATAGTTTGAATATTTTCATATAGTGTGGTCAACGGTTCAAAACCCCGTCGGTTTATTAAAGGGGGAAGGAATTCTGCAAGACTAAGAAGGGAGCGGGCTTAACATGGTGCAGGCCCATTCAGGCCTAATCTTCCAACAGATACCGCTAGGCTTAACGTCCCCATTCAATGTAGTTTACTAGAATTCGGCCAGTTCAGTTTTGCGTGATACGTGAACATATAACACTAATAATAATTCGTATGGCTATATTATTCTGGATACCATAGGTGGGTTCAGCCGCCAATAGTCAGAGTATCGATTATCTATGCATGCGGACTCTGTTATGAAACCCAGATAGCTCTTTATTGCCTGGAGTCACAGCGAACACTTATATGACGCAAGACACAGTTATTTATAAAGTGCTGTTTGAATTGTGCACGAATGGTACACAGAGTAATGATAGTGTTTATGTTCAGCATAGAGCGTTATTTCTTTCTGTATTATATGCAATGAGAGACGGAGAAGGGTGCCGGCCCATTAAAGCCTACTCTTCCGAAAGATAACAGCCAGGCTTAACGGCCCCATTCAGTGATCGAATCGCCTTCAACAGCGTCGTATGCCTTCACTCCATACACTCTGTGGAGAGACTAAACCCAAACCAAGTATCATAAGAAAAATTAAATGAAACACCAGAATCATACTCTGGAGTACTAGCTGAAATGTGAAGCGATAGGATGATTTCTGAGAGCTTGTCAAATTCAGTTGTAAGTGTAAAATGTAGATTTCTAACGTCAAAGTCATTTTCTCGTTTCTTAGATTTTTTTTTTTTTTTTTTTTTTTTTTTTTTTTTTTTTTTTTTTTTTTTTTTTTGCAAAGTAGAGTTGTAGAAAGAAAAAGCCTAAAGCTACGAAAACTTTAAGGTTTTGTACGATTATTAGGTGGAGGAAGTATTTCTGCTTGAGGGTATAAAAGTGTAAAATAGAACGATACCTGTTGTAGTGCCTTACTGAAGTTCTAATAACTGAACTTTCAATCCTCAGCCAGGAGCACAGCAAGTTTTAGTTCGCATAGTAATAAAAGTATGAAATTTTAGAATCATAGTACGAAAAGTATGAAATCATAGTATTAATAGTATGAAGAATGGTATGAAAAGTATTAAATCATAGTATAAAGTGTATGAATCATAGTATTAAAAGAATGAAATGTATGAATCATAGTATGAAAATTATGAAAACATAATATGAAAAGTATGAGGCATAGTATGAAAAGTATGAAATCATAGTATTAAAAGTATGAGGCATAGTATGAAAACTATGAAATCATACTATTAAAAGTTAAAAGTATAAGGAATAGTATGAAATTATAGTAAAATATGTATTAATCATAGTATGAAAAGTATAAAGTATAGTATGAAAAGTATGAAATCATAATATGAAAAGTATCAATCATAGTATGCTCGATTACACATATATACTTACACATCAATTTCAGTTGGAAGTAACGAGTACATCGCCTGACTCGAAGTTCCAATTCGTTATTAACAAATTCATTTCGTTACTCACATATTTTGTACAGATGTCGGTTAGATTTGATAAACGAACGTATACGACGCATCATGCGATTCGGCCAGCAACTAATCAATCTGAACTAGAGAATGAAAAGTTTGAACATCGTGCATCGTGTATTTCTGGGGATTTTGTTTTGAATTCGTTTCGTTACAAAGAAAAAAGTTTGTGTGCAAATATGTTGCGCGTACGTCCATTCTGAAGGTAAACAGCTCCCCTACTGACGACCATGCCTGCAAAACGTGTCCGACTTGGAGCTTATCTAATTTCACAAAAGTCATCTAAATTTTATGAAACAGGCAATATGCCTCAGTAATTAGGTTCTTGATTTCTAGCGCTGATATACCGGCATAATAACAACTTTCAATCCTCAGTCAGGAGCGCAGCAAGTTCAAGGATGCATAGTATTAAAAGCATGAAATGTAGGAATCATAGTAAGAAAAGTATGAAAGTATTAAAGGTATGAGGAATAGTATGAAAAGTATGAAAAGTATGAAATAACAGTATAAAATATACGAATATTAGTATGAAAAATATGAAATCATAGTATAAATGTATGAAATTAAAGTATAAAATATATGTGCCATAGTAGTAAATGTTTGAAATGTAAGAATCATAGTATGAATTTATGGTATTAAAAGTATGAATCATAGTATGCTCGATTACACATATATACCCACACACTGTAACATGACGCGCTGTCGCCACGTTACAGGGTGCATTTTTATTATATATGTCATGATGTTAGAGTAATTTACATAAATCTTGGGCGACCACCTAAATAGATTTTTGTTGTAATTTTATAAAGTACGCAAGATTCCATGTGAGGACTGTAATGAAATGGTGAACATACAGTGTATCTTGGTAAAGCGAATATTAAAGAATTATTGAGCTATGTAGGCTTGAAGCTAATCTTGGTCTTCCCGAACCATGGCGACAAGAAGTCGCGGATTTGGGGTTTGCCGGACCACACACTCTGCTCCCTGGGGATGGGTGGTCAACAGAGTCACTCATCTGACGGGAAATGCCTGCCGCCCGACACCCGAATGTGTTCTCATCCCTGCGAACTTAGCCAAATATGTCAGACCTCTGTGATATGAGCGGGCCAAATCACATATCAGGGATATCACGTGACATTAGGTGCCGACCTGAAGATCCAATTCAAATGAGCGTATAACTTAAAATCCTGGGAATTTCTGTTATATGTGAGCTTCGAGACTACAAGGGGCGGAGCGAGAAGTTTCCTCGCGAGAGAGAAGAGCGACGAGCTTCAATTCGATCTTCGAGTCCATGCTATGCGAGTCTAGTCTGAGGTTGACTTGGAAAGTTGACTTCTTTCGCCAACTGCTGATATACGACTTCTGGCTTGATGGAGCAAGCTTATCACGGCGACACAGCCGGCAATGCGATGACGCGCATTGTCAGACCAGAGATGCCTGTAGCCACCTTGTGAGATAGCCTCACATTCCGTGGGTCATCTCCAGTCACCGCAGACATCAGACGCAGAGCTACAATGGAAACTTATTACGACCAAGCCATCTGATTGTGCATTCCGTGAAACAGAACCCTTAAACGACTTTGAGAGGATAGATCCATGTTCTCACTTTGTAATTGTAAAAACCCCTGAGCTAGTGGCATCATTTGCCAGAACTAGTTATTTTCGAATGATATATTGTTCATTCGTGTCGCCCATGATTTTCCTTTCTTACTGTAAAGTCACAGTATTATGATACCTTTGTCTGAGGTCGTCATAACTTATATTTTTCATTGTTTCCAATTGTCATTATTTCTTGCATTTGATTCTGAGATATGTTTAAAAGTAAATATACAATTGTTTGCTTGCTCATGACGGCTATTTGTACCTCTGAGCGTTGCTTTTATGATTTTGCCAATTTGTGTTAATGTTAACGGGAAATTCGCTCAGACTTGTAATCGCCAGCGATAAGAAAATAAATGTCATATTGTGACAATTTGTCCTAAATTCCAACTAACGTCGAGATTCTTGCAAAATTAATAAATTTTCACTCCTTCATAAATATTAAAATTAAAAATTCACAATTATTAATCATAAAGGTATGAAAGATAATTGTAACGTAGTTTGCCCACTGAGGCACCCACTACAACACCAATTTCAGTTGGAATCTTGTACTGGTAGGAAAACGTAACGCTATATTTCCAGTCATATACTGTGTGGACAGTTTCAGCCTTCCATAATATGCCAATTTAAATATCGAGTTGGTGGCTGAGTTTTTAATGATTGGCATTGTCATGCGGAGGTGGAGGGTTCGATTCCCAGTCAGACTGTTCATTAGTATCTGTTGCAGTAATTTAGACACAAACAGCCGTTTTCGACAGCGAGAATCACGTTTATTGGTGTTTGTGCCGGCGGAAGGTATGAGTAATTTGATACAATTTTTCTTTTATTTTTGGCCGGGAGTCCTCGAACCGTTATTCAAATTCAAAAGTACGAGTTTCGATTTGTCGCGCGCTCCGTCTATGTGAGCCTACAGTATTGCGTTTCGGTATGGGCAGAGGGGCCCTTAGAAATTTCGTTTTTTTCGTGGTTCCGTGGTTTTAAATAGGTGATCTGATCTTCACTCTTCAACTAGCAGGCTGTCAATCGTGTGAAAATTCTCTCACTTTACACTGATTTCAAAATGCGTACGGTCGCAATACAGAAATTCACCGAAGATAGCGTCCGCTAAGTTGTTGATGATGTTAGTTAGATCCTTCATGAAATTTTTCGTCTGTGCCAGTGTACGAGTTCTTTTCCGAAGTCTAAAAGGATCTCGTGTACAATCTCCGAAGGGCACACAGTGAACAACATGATGTGAGACTGGTAAATTGTGGGACAAGTGGGCTTCCACAAACAGGATTTCACACCACCACCACTTCCCCCATAGCACGTGTCGTTGACAGATTGATGGATTGAGGAGCAGGTGTTCCACAAATACAACAGGATTTCCCCCACCTTCCCCGCAGTAAGTGTCCTTCAATGGACAGGACTGAACAGGCTTACCCCCACCACCATTAGACCTTGTTTAATGACCTACCGGCCTGCTAGCGTCAGTGTTCAGAGATGGTCTGCCCGGTACTATTGTTCTCGTCGGTGTATCAGTTTAGCGCTGGAGATTCTAAGCGTTTGGCGATAGGTTTATCGTCCAAGTATGAACTTGAGCCAGTAGTGGTGCTCAAAAAAGTGGGACACGGTACCAAAGTTATACTAACATATTAAGAATGGAGAATGCTGACTACAGTATTGGATGTAGTGTCCGATTTGTTCAGCACAGACAGCTCCCACACCGACGTTCCACTCGGCGAGCTCACTGTCTCCTGCCGTACGATTGTCGGGGTGAAAACTGTATGTTTTTACCCAAACGCTGATCCAATGAGGAATTAAGTGCGGCCCTTTTTGACCACCACAATCTCACCAATGTCAAAGTGTTCATAAATAATGTACCGCACCCGTAAGAGTACATAAATTTAGACATTACGAAAAACCGAACCACAATCTTATACGACACGTGTACGAGATTTCAACAGTCTTACTGTGAACGAGGTCATCCTTAGCATCTAGTAAACCTTGAAGATTTTATGGCAACTGTACCTATGGTAGTAATTGACTGTTCACATCAAAATGAGTCAGTTCAATAGGTTCCTGTAGATATTTGTATGAAGTTTGATAGCAGCGAATATTCTCCTGTCTAAACCTCTGCATATCGAACGAATTGTAGAATACGAACTAACAGGGCCTGTGAGTAAGCTGACATAAAACTAAGCAGCACTAATTATTACCACTCATTACTATAACGACCATCTTCCTAGACACACATTCGAGAAGAAGAATGGTGTGTATATTTTCAAAGATGTTGCTATATGCATAGTGCGCTGAGACACCATTATCGCTGCACATTGTATTTCTGTATCCCCAAAGTCACGTGGGGATATTGAAACAGCAGTTAGATAGCTGACGTATTATTACCAAGCCATACCTTGGAACGCTAATGGTGTATGCTTCAGCAAGATGTGTTCTATTCTACAGGCAATAACCAATTAGGATAATTCAATTATTTATCTTAAAGGAGGGCAGTAGTCTCGATTGTTACAGAAAATTATCAGACAGAAAGTATGCTACAGTATAGATGATTTAGGATGTCCACCAATGAGATAACTCAGAAAAAAATAAATTGTTAAAACTTTGTAATTTATGTGTATTCTGTTATGATATGTGTGCTGTTAAAAATGTATTTTTAATCGTCAATTGGTGGGTGAAATAAACAAATTAAAAACAAAATACATACTACCATATTACTAAATTATGATTTGATGAAATAAAAGAAAAATCGAGGAAAATGATTTTATTCACATATTGCATTTACATGTTACCACATATACCACTTCTTTTAAAATCTTGTTCAGCTTTGCGCTTAGCATCATCATATACTAACATTGTTTTTCTTTTTATATAAGCTTTAGTTTCTTGGTTTAAACGTTCATAGACTATTGATGAACTGGGACTGTATGACACTTCATTGACATCTACACTATCGAAATGCAAACCTATTAACCTTTGCATGGAACAACGGCGATAGTCATAAAGTACTTGTTCAGATGTGTTCACAATCTCGTAGTACTACTTGCTAACTTGATAATTCCGGGGCGTCATGATGTTGATGGCACTGGTCACTGCAGATATGGCGTCGAACCCGTTGTCCCATGTTGATTCACCGAGAAACAAATCACAGGCAGGAACAAAATTATTGTAAAACCGCGTAGTTTGCGCTCCTGCCACTGTTCGGAACGTAATGGTGTGGCCGCCAAATAGGACACACGTTTGCATATTCTTACCGTTGTTGAAAAATCCACCAATTGTATAGACTGTAGCAGCCGTCTCGGTATATCCCATTTCACATGTGTAAGCGTGACTTTATTTCACCCAACTTTTTTTGAGTAGATCCACAGGATTAAAATCCAGTTTTGGCGCCAGACCTATAGTGAGCCGCTTGGGGTCTCTGCTGTTTAACTTGTAGCACGTTTAAAACAGGACCGCTTTATTAGCAATTTTTTTTTTTTTTCCTACAGCGTACTGCACTAGTCCCTCCTTCAACCAAAGATATTACAGTTTTACTATGCTTGTTTTGGGGTTGAAGTATTTGTTGCTTGTCGCATTGTAATGGAAACGCATTCCAGGCTGCATTTCTTTATCGCTTTAACTTAGCGGGCGCTATAGAAATAATAGGCTGCATACCATGTGCTGACAACAGGTGTGCGCACGATATCCTGTAAAAGCATGTTGATTGAAAATACCTAGGCGCCTAGGGCTATGACTTCACGCTCTCTTCTGTGCATATTGAGACACCGGTATCCGATATAACGGGCTGGATTCCACACCTGAGCGGCGGTTTTACAATGGCGCGCGCCTGGGGCTATCAAGTCAGTGGGAAATCCAGACGCATGGGAGTAGGAGCTAGAAAGTGACACAAGATACGCACACGCCACCACCGGTCTCCGACTTCAGTAGCCTCCTATTGGCACCAAATTTCCCCATTGTTCCATTTGAATCTCCCGCGCCTGTGACTTTATACGACCTTTGCCACCATTGGTCCATTTGAATCTACCCGCAGTGCAAATATTTTAATACTGTAATGTCACTCAGAAGTGTGGTACCTCTTCAGGGGCCGGCGTAAGTTCTTTCGTCGGTACTATGAGATTACTCAAGCAACACAAATATCGAAAACTGATTTGAGAGATTGAAAAATTGCCAATCTGCCATGAAAATACGGAATAAATTGTATTTCTTTACTACTTTTAGTTCCGAGTATTCAAAAATATCGACCCATCACCGTTTAGCAGTTAACATTCGAAATGGAACATACTAATGTGTTGTTAAATAGCTAACAGCTAATCAGTAGCTGGTAATATTTATTTATTAATGGTTATATGTACTGTCCCACTTTCCCGAATCTCTTTTCACTTGCACAATAAATAATCTATGTTCTATGTTAATTTTTATATTGAACAACATTATACATTTATAACAAAATAATTTGCTAAAATAAATGAAATTTTCTTATCTGGGACATTTTGAAATTTTCATTTAAGTAACTTTTGACGAGTAAGAAGATATGCCCAGTATAGTTATTTTTTAGTATATTTTTTGAACCTAACTACACAGAGACGATTCATGTCTCGACAATGCAATCTATCATTTGTTGCGACTAATTAGTCCCAAGTGTGCGCACTAACATTTTTTTGCGACCCTTTTTCTATCGCAGCTACAGAAAATCGCTAGAATGCGTCTAGCATAAAGAGTTCATGAAGTCATACATTTTCCAGTAGTAATTCAGTAAATTTCTAATACTTAATAACTCATTTTAATAACTGTTTTCCATCACACTTTTTACAGGCTTTGGACTGGCTTAGTGACTGAAATGCACGTAGCACACAATCGATTAAGGAGTGTTTAAAATCAGCTTGAATTAAGCTTCGTCAGTATTTATTTATTTACATATTTACACTGTCTCTTTATTTACATTTTTTGTGTGTTAAGTAGGTAGGTCTAGCCCAGCTTTTGTAAGTATGATATCGCTTTCAAACAAGACCTAATATCACCGTTTTCCTCATACTTTTTTAGTTTTTTCCAAACATTCCTCTAATTTAATATAGGTGCATTTCCTCTTTTTCCCAGCAAGATTTATCTCCGTTCTCATGTACATACAAACGGAATTTTCAGCTTCACTCTTTAAACACATTATCACTTCTTTGATCTTGGATTTGGTCTCCCGAAAAGATTGTTGATTGTGTTGTTCCAACCATCCACAACGTTCGTAGTGCGGTGTCGCCTAACGTAACAAGTCCACAGTTTAGGAGGAATTTCTTCATTATCCAACCATTGTTCAACGAAATAATAACAAAAACTGAGACAATTTAGTATTTTCTGGAGCCTCCGAATATATCTCGAGCCAGGCGTCTATGTCTTCATTTTTGAGGAATGCTAGCGCAGCACACATCCTAACATGCAGTGTAATTTCTTCATTTTCCCGATACTAACGGGTCAATCAAATTTCCTGCAATTTCCTCCACAGACATTTATTCATGTGGAAGTAACAACCATTAATTTCAACGGTTGGAAAAACTTCTCCAAGTGCGGATATTGCACTTCCCTCAAAAACAATGTTAATTTTTCTTGGATTCCATTCTGGAACTATATGTAAAATATGGTGAAATAAACGAATATACGTTGCTTTCTTTTTGTTAGGCAACAGGGCAAACGCTACTTCCTTGGAGCTTCCGTAATCAGCGTGGATACTATAAATTTGAGCAAATTGTTTACTGCAACTTTTAAATGTACCATCCATGAGAAATCTTGCTGTCTCTTCAAACATTCTCTTCCCTTCTGTCCACAAAGAATTATCATTCGCTCTCCTGAGCTGTCATCTGTCAAAAGGAAACTTGAACCATCTTTCATCTGAAGCATATCATTATCTAAGACTACTTCGTCTCCGCTCTTCGATTCCTTTCCATTCCCACGAGCTTTGCTTCTCTGTCGAAATAAGGTTCTCTTGACAGTCACCTGGTGGGGCAATTTGGCTACATACTCGTAGCCTTTACTGTGTACATCTCCCAGTTCTTCTGTGTAATTTTAGAAACGGGCGTGTCTTCTTGGCATGATTCATTCTTTTAGCAACTTCCAAGTGAACTGTGTCCGTTCGCATGAATGTTCAGTTGCACATAAAACTTCCCAATTATTCGTTTTGAGCGTTCCACGAGAACTTTTCGTCCTTTCCTTCTGACACCGCCATACCGTTAGCCCATCTTCTTTACTTTTGTATTTTCGATACGAATAACCTTCATAATGCACGGCAGGTTTACCCATATTAGTTGTTAGCACTTCCATGACGACAAACAAGAAATACTTTCATAGTTGAACTGTATAGTACAAGTGGCACTGCTGCCAATAAACTTCACTGTACGAATGACACGAAAGTAATAAGAGCCTAAACAGATGAGCTGTGCTATATATTCAAGGAGGAATTTTTCTTGGAATTCTCTACTGCAGGTTGGCGAGGGTGGGTGGTTATACCTACCGTCACCTACCTGCGGTAGAGCGCTTTTGCCACTGAGCGCTTTTGCCATATAACCGTGTTTCTCGTACCACTCCATCACACTCCTGGCCTTGTGACAAGGCAAATTATTTTGTTGAAAAATGCCACTGCTGTTGAGTAACATGGACGTCATAAAGGGGTGTATGTGATCTGCAACCGGTGTAAATATATATTGGCCGTCACTCTACTGGACCCATGGATTCCCACGTGAATGTTCCCCAAAGCAAAATTCAGCCACCGCCAGCTTGTCTCCGTCCCGCAGTTCAGGTGCAAAGAAGCTGTTCCCCTGGAAAACGATGGATTCGTACCTATCCATCGGCATGATGAAGAAGGTATCGGAGTTCATCAGACCATGCAACGCTCTGCCAATGTGCCAACGTCCAGTGATGCTAATTTCAGTCATAGTTGCCGCTGTCGTGGTGTTAACCTTGGCACATGCATGGGTCGTCGGCTGCGGAAGCCCATCGTTAAGTGTGTTCGGTGCAGTGTGTGTTCAGACACACTTGTACTTTGCCCAACATTAAAGCCTGATGTTAGTTTCGCCACAGTTCGCCGCCTGTCCTGTTTTACCTTCCTGCCCAGCCTACGGCGTCCGACAACTGTAATGGGGCGACACTCACCATAGCACTCCTCGAACACCCGAAAAGTCGTGCTGAGCGTCTGGGCCATCAAAATCTGCCCTTGGTAAAACTCAGAGAGATCGCGCCTTCCCCATGCTCTCTGATACTAGCATCGCGCATGTGTCTGACTAGCAGTCATTCCTCGTCAGGTGACGCTGCTATCATCTGGACGAGTTTATATAGATAGTAGGAAGATAGTAACAATGCTCTGGCTGATCAGTGTATATCTCGCATGCGAATAACGAATATCACTAATAATCAAATGTTCGTATCATTGGCTGTATTTGTCCTTTTTAATGAATTAATCAGTGATTAAATATAACGAGATTCTTATCATTACACCCTGAAAATATTATTTTGTTTTCTAATCTAAAAAGAAGTATAATGATAATAGTACTAATCATAGAAAGAAATACATACGAGAATTTTATAGGGGCAAAAACTATAATAAAATGAAACATTTTATCATATAAATTATTTAATAATATATTCTAACTGTGTAAAAAAATCACAAATGTTATTTAAAGTTTGTTAGTACCCATTATTAATCGCACAATCCAAACACTGTACTGCGATATTAATTTATGGAAATGAACTGACTACACTTTTTCTAAATCAAGTGTGTTAGTGAGTTTACTACATATTTTAAAATTGCTACGTCACTGAATCGATCATTCAACACTGTCGATCTAAGGTAACTCTTGATTCATATCAAAGCCTAAAAACTTCGTTTATTGTAACTGGACGACCCAGGAATCGTAACGAGTTGCTGGCCTAAGTGAACAAACTCTGGTACGAGTCCTCTAGTCCACTGCAAATGTAATTTTAAATCAATATTTTTCTGTCACAGTTTGATGCAGTAACTTTGCTAAAGTGTGGCCTCGCTGCGGTGCTTGCTTGGAATGAGCCCAGGGTAATGGCTTTAGGAATTTACTTTGAACCGAGCCGACTGGGGCTTTGACCAACTAGTTGCCAAACCAGGTGTGCGACGTCGCGACTGAGTATACTTTCGAACAACTAATCAATGCTTCGCTCTCATTTGATTGAAAGGGACCGCTGAGACATATTCGCCCCTCCTTTCTGTTCCCGCCTACAACCAGGTCCTCCGGTGATATTTATCTCACCGTGTAGCCGAGAAGACGGTGATTCTCGGCCCATTATCGACCGTTTAGTACAACCATTCACACGTCTCTTTCTCATTCAGCGAGGTACCTGTTAGTTCCAGTTTGAGGCGGGCTGGAACCAAGAAGTCCAATAGTGGCCAGAAGAAGATGACAAGACAGCTACCAAACGGTCCGACTGCCAATCATTACGGACTCATCCGAAACACACTTCCCTCCACCGAGACTAGCTTGGAAAGGTAGGTTCGGAAAGACTATATATGCGGTAACGGAAAGGAGAAAGAATTCTATTTATAACGAGCAGTTAAACGCACCATGATCTGGGTGGCCATCTGGATTTTCCATGGTTTTCCCGGACCGCTCCAGGCGAATGCCGGGATAGTTCCTCAAAATAGCTCCTAGGCGCCTTCTGCCATATCCCGTATATCCCTTCCAAGCTATTCCACATTCGGATAAGTTTAATGCACCCTCCGCCACCAACTTTTAGTGAATCGCGGAGTAATAATAATAATAACTTCGTTTGCGTGGATTGTTAGATTACACACAATATCCTGTTATGCCAACATGACCAGTAACCCTGTGATTCACTACCCTTGTAGGTCACTGAACGCTAGTTCTTTTTGCCTGAAGGAGATAAACAATAAATCGCATATTCATTCCTCCGATTTATACGAATGTGCTCGCGGGCTGAAATCATTGTAACGATTTAGACTGTGAGAAGTACCTTCGAACGGAAACCAATTCGTGGGCACTTCTATTTTAATTCCTCTACTCATGCAAGCACGGGATGTGCATTAATAGGAAGCCCATTAAATTCTAACCAGTAGTTATGTATGAATCGCACTCAGCAAAAAGTAGTATGAAATTTATCAGCTTTGTGATACCACATCATAAGCAAGTAGGCGCTATTTTACCCTTGGCACCTGAGGTTATTCATTAACAAGAATCTAACTAATATATGACCAATAGTTTTTGTGTAAATCACGCACAAAGAGAAATTACCCCAAATGTCTCATGCTTTCGAAGTTATATCAAAATAAAATATATTCTGCTTTACTCAGCAGTCAATGTGTCGTACATTTATCAAAACCTCATCAAAATCTGACTAGTATTATGTACCGAATTGAGTTCTACCATAAATCACACTAATTTGTTAAATTTCTTGTATTTCAGACATAATATCAAAACGGAATATACCCCTATTTCACCCGTGAGACAATGGGCTGTACAGTAATCTAAACCCTGTGTAAATTTAACGAGTATTATTTTGAGTGGATCACGTTGATCCCAGCATTCTGACAGACAGTCACTGATTTTTTTTTTTTTTAAATCTTTATTTCTTCTCTGTAGCTTATTAATAGTACCCCCAAATTATTATTATTATTATTTTTTTAAGTCTTAAATGTAATTTTTTTCCTGGTTACTGTTTTACTATAAGTTTAGATTACGCCAATGAAAATCAAAATGAAATCCTCCAAATAATTTGAGTTACTCCCCAATAGTACAACAGTTTCCCTAGAGGAAGTTCTTCCCTCCATTACGTACAGAAAAACAAAAGTTTGGAAAGCACATTAAATCAGGACAGATACAAATAGTCCCACAAAATAATTTAGAATTAAATTAGAATTGAAAACAAAGTTTGGAATATTTTTGTATCTTTCAAGGTACTGAAATTTGTAGTTATATATTTCTCCACATATTTATTTGATTTTTCGCTCCGTATCGTTTATTGTAGAAAATGCAAATGAAGTATGCTATTTCATGGCTGTTAGCGTAGTTGGTACCGCACCTCTTCCATAATTTCAAATGATCCGTTGAATAAGTCCCTCTTACTCCAAAGGTTATTTCTGAGCAATACAGGAAATGCTTTGCAGGCATAAAGAATACAGTATACATTGAGCTGGCAGAAACCGTTGGTACAGGGGAAAGGCAGAATTCCCGGATCTCTACTTGCACGAGCTTAGGGGGCATCCATAAATTACGTGAGGTGTTTTTCCGGATTTCTGGACCCCCCTCTCCCCACTGGTGAGATTTCGTGAGATCTGGCCGGACCCCCCCCCCCCCTCTCTGGTGAGATCTGGTCCGTGAGAACCCCCCCTAGAAATCGCCCTGGAAACTTTCTTTTTAGGTCACACCGCAAATTTGAGACCTTTTTTTTTTCTCTCTACTGTCCCCAAATTTTTCGCAAAATCTCACGTGAGATTTCCGTAGACCCCCCCCCCTCCCCCTTGGTGAGATCTGGTGAGATTTCGCCAGACCCCCCCACCTCCCCTCTTTCACCTCACGTAATTTATGTATGCCCCCTTAGTTCGAACTGTGGGGTGAGGTGACTGATCGGTTGCCTGTCACAATATCCATGAATGGGTGACCCCGGTAGGAACAGCAGGCAGTCGACGAAAGCATTTAGTGCCGTAAATAATTTCTGTTCACGACAGTCTGGTGACTCAAGATAATCTGACGGGGACACCTAGCTTCGGTGGGAAATAAGCACTGTGATTTTAACGACATATATCGCCACACATGATCACAAAAACAAAGTCAGACTCGTATTATGGCTGATATAAACGAAATCTTTGATACAGCTAGCCAATATCATCCAGGCAAATGGTTTGGCGGGACTGGTCGAACAGCGAGTTGGTGGCATCCAGATTAAGTTTGAAGTGGTCCCTAACAGAGTGTGATATTTTCTTAGGCGCCAACGTCTGTACGTAGAGATTTTCAGATGTGGCTGTGTCTATGGACAGATCACACAGTGTAAGGTGTTGTGAATACACCAACGGACATCCTTACAGTAAAGATTACGTCGGACATTAGGTAAACTGTTCGCATTGATATTTGTTCCTCGAAAAACCCTACTGTCACTCTGAGTGAAAAAATTCACCCCAATAAGAAAATATTTGCTCCATAATGCTCTGAGTTTAGTCGCGTGCATTTATTGAACCCAAAGTTGAGCTAAAGGCTGCATTTTTAACATGAACTTAAACCAAAGGGTATAACCATTGCGCGTCCTTGTCATTTTCGTAATGTGTTTGTTAAAAATGATGAAAAATCATGTTCTGGTACGTTATAATACTCTCAATGTTGTCCTAGAATATTCCATTTCATACCATAACGACGGCATATGTAGTTCATGCGTGTTGTTTTGCAAATACACCTCATGTCTGTTGGTCATATCAATTTTTTAATAAAATTGTGTGGTTATGGCGCTTTTTTTTACCTATATTTACAGAATTAGTTCCAACATTTTTTTCATTCAGTAATTATTAAATTATTCATACTTAATTGTGGGCCCATCTGAAAACACTGATAATTATATTTGGTACCAAACGTTGGAAGCTTTCGATTCAAATTGCTATCGTTTAAATCGAGTGAAGGTATAGTGCAAGCAGAGTGTGAGTTTCTCATATGTACATGTATAATTGTGTTTTTGGCAACATTTCAGGTGGAATTATGAATGTGATAGGTGCAGTGATTAATTAAAATTTATTAGCAGCTGTGATCTTTGTTTATATAGGTTATACTGTCATATTTCCGGAGCAGATGATGCACGCGTTGTCACGATTAAAATAAAATTTACTGTGTTTAAATTACGTTTTCATTTGTGTTGCAGTTTTGTTCATGCTATTGATGGCTGTGGATTTTATAGTATATATTTGATATGTGTTCCATACAGCGTTGCTTGTATTATGTTGAACGGTTGTAGAAGTTGAAAGGATTTTAATTTTTTGACCTAAGATTTTATATTTTGTAAATGGTTAAATTCATTATTTTTGTGGTATTTGGCTAACTATGGTGTATTTATCCCATGAATTTGGCAGGTCGTAAATTATTTGACAAAAGTAAAGATGTAAACAGTGAGTATATAATGGCTGATAACTGTAAAACTAATGAGACTACGTAATCTATAATGGACAGGGCTGAATCGGACAATACATACAATAATATCATTTCTGGTCAAACCGACGCAGTAATGAAAACAACACACCATGACAATATTCCAGCAGAGAACACTTTGGGGACAATAAATGTTGATGAAACGGTAAGTGGAAACTTTCCAGAGCAAATGAACACAGTAGTTGAAAATGCACAAACAACTTGTCCACCCGTAGTAACTAAAGAAAGTGAAGACTATGTAAAGACTGTGTCACTTACAATGATGTACCAATTACGCGTCACAAGCAGATGTGAGGGCTGATTTGACTAAGTGACTAGAGAATCTAAACACCAAGCGTGGTGGGTGAACGGTTAACGTTCTGGCCTCGTATTCGGGACGACACGGGTTCGAATCCCAGTCCGGGCATCCAGATCTGCGTATTTCATGGTTTCCCCAAAAGGGCCATTGCCGAATTCCTCCCCATTCCTTGTCCACAGTCCCATCCCGCCTCTAATGACCTTAGCCGTCGACGAGGCGTAAAGCAATAAGCAAGAATCTAAACAATAAAATTGGCAGGAAACAGAAGGACTTAATAGCAGAGGTCATTAACCGCTTATCATGAAAGATAGATTCTACCAATAGGCGGTTAGATTCATTTACAGCAAGTCAGGATGATACATGTAAAAATTTCAACTAAAAACTAATTTTCAATTAAAAACCAGTGCAGAAATAGAGAATTTGAAGACTAATACGACTTCTAAAACATCCAACATGTCAAAAAACATTGAACAATCGGACACCAGGTGCGGGAATTTAGAGCTAGGACAGACTTGATACAGCTCACACTGCCATTGAAACTCGTATGGATACTGGGAAACTATTCACTGTTATTCGCGAAGTAAAATAGCATACTGATGAAAAGATCTGTGAGTTGAATTATAGAGCAGACGAAGTATTCAACACCGTATCCGTTTTAAAAATACAAAACGAAAAGTTGAAATACAAACTGAATCAATTCAAAGTTGAGATGAGATAAAAATTCGAGAGTGTAAAAGCAGCTGTGAATGTGTTGCAACCATCACATAAAGCAATAGAGGGAGTAGAAAGTAACTTCCATAATCAGGTAAACATAGCAGATTGGATACTTCGCAAAGATATTATAGTTAGTGACATAGAATCGTGCACAGACCAAACAAACAAATCACAGGCCAACGAATACATACTTACAGTTGCAAGAACCCTAGGAATTGAAACAAACTCACTCGTAAGGGAACGTGCACAAACTACGTGGCTCGGTCCAGGGGGGGGGGGGGTTGGCTGTAAGGCTACACTAGGCTACGTGGGGGGAGGGAGGATTCCGAGCCAGGCCACGTACAGTAGCTTTCCTTTCAACAGTTAAAATGATGAACAGAACACACAGCAGCAAGTGAATATTTATTTCCGTCAGTTAATTATCTCCGTATGTAATTTACAATCGTCTGACAAGAGAAAACAATGCAAAATGTCGTCTGGAATCAAAAAGGAAAAAAGCTACGTGCAACGTGAGGGGGGGGGGGGATAGAGGCAAAAGCCACGTAGGTCTACGTAGGTCTACGTGGGGGGGGAGGGGGGTTCAGAGTAGGGCAAAATGGAGCTACGTGGTTTATGCACGCTCCCCAAGTAGGGATTGCCAACTGATTAAGTTAGCTCACCACGCAGTCTGACAGACGATGTGGTGCGCTAACTCTCTCTCTTACATATCTATAACTTTTACAGAAACAACTCATACTTTTTGTATTCTTTACATGAATTATATATATATATATATATATTTATATAAATCTGGTGAACGAAATTTTTTTTAAAATTATTTTTTGAAAATTTAATTTAAAATAATTGCGGCCATATTTTGATATGTAACCCGGCAGAATCGTATTCTGCTAGTAATACTTATACATACAAATTGTATTTTAATCAAATAACAGATGGACAAATAAATGTAGAAAGGCTTTTACTTCGGGCATCCATTGTCTATCAGAGGTTGTGTGAAGGTCTTGTCGTTGGTAACGATCATTTTTCCGGTGAAAACCGTCTGGTCGGGTTTTTTTTTCCATTGTCATTTGGTCCCGTCAACAAGATCACCGCTGCCCACGGACCTCTTTTGTACCAGGAAACTTCATTGTCGTCGCTTCGTCGCGCCTGCGTCAACAGTCGGCTGCTCGCTTTCAGTACAACAAAGAAACAAGCTTGCGGTGTCAACTAATGAGCCCCTTTTGATCTCTCTCGGAGCGTTACACCTCCACACGCCAAAAGCTAACGAATGTAAGTCGCTCTAAGAAAGAAGTGAGTGGCCAATACCGGAATCGCCCAAACTTCCGATAAGAAAACACTGCAGGTAAGTTTGTTGTTAAAACTACCGTGGGATGTTATTTCACACAGCCTGAACCATTGCCTCATACACATGTTTTCTCCTGTCGTTGGGGGATCTGTAAAACAGCTTCTTGGAGTGGTGATTTTTTTTTAACTTAACGTTTGTTGAACCAAAGCCGTCTTTGTAAGGTCTCCTGCCCGAAATTCCTCTGGTCGAGAAGCACGTTTTTTATTGCCTGTCTTTCAAACTTACGTTAAAATCATCACTTGTAATCCCTGACCGTTTACAGGTAGTTGGGCCTCCGGTTTTTGTGTTCTTTGCCGAAAAAGCTCGTTCGCTTGTGTCGAGGTATCTGACACGTTGCGTGTCCCCGTTAATTTTTCTATTATCGCCTCGTCCACAGGTCACTTTTCACTTGACTAAACCGAGCGAGGTGGGTGAGCGGTTAACATTCTGGCCTCGAATTCGGGAGGATGTCGGTTCGAATCCCCGTCCTGGCATCCAAATTTGGGTTTTCCATTGTTTCCCTAAATCATTCCAGACTAATCCGGGGATGCTTCCTTCAAAAGGCCAAGGCCGAATTATTTCCCCTTCCTTGTCCCCAGTCTCATCCCGCCTCTGATGACTCGATGTCGACGAAGCGTAAGGCCATAAAAAAACCACTTGACCAAAAATGGTTAACCTACACACTAGAGACTGCCGCTGGCGAGCAAGGGAGAAATGTATGAATTTTACAACATGCAGACGGAATGTAATATGTAACTCATGGAGGAAGTATTATACTGTACAACCTAGAGCAATGGAAGAGCTGAGATAGGATTGCTGAAGAGTAGGTTTGGAATCTCATATTATAAGTCGACTATGACGAATACTGCCATACAAATGAAATCCTTCAGTTTGATCGAGTGTCTTAAAGCACCGCCATAATGGACTTGGGGTAGTACAACGAACGCAGGTAGAAATTTGGAGTGCAGCATACTAAAATCCCCATTCCCCAGATCAAAATTACATGTTAGAGAGCAAAGCACTGAACGCATTAGGATAAAGTTTATGTAGTTTACAGACAGTCGGAAACACTCAGTTGATCTTTGTTTGATGCATTCCTCCATTTGTTCCAGTGATGAGTGCAATTCTTCGTCACAGCGTAACCATTGCGACATACGTACTCAACTATCTGCTTCATATGTTGTAATATTTCTTTTCCTCTGCAGTTCCTCTCCTCGACTTTTATTTACTAACAAATCAACTAATCTCACGTGTGTTCTAATGTCACTCATCATTGTCTCTCTTTTTTTCGGGAAGAAGCTTCCAATCTTCTTTCCTCACCCATAAATTCCAAAATATGTTCATTTTTTACTTTATTTGTCCGTTTAATTTGTATCATCTTAAAATTCTTAAATTTTAATTCTTTCACCTCCATTACTTGTTTTGCTCCTTATTTACACAGTGTTAGATAGTTAATTTCGTGGTAATTTTTTTTTTTTTTTTTTTTTTTTTTTTTTTTTTTTTTTTTTTTTTAAAAGAAGATTTGTATAACTTGTACTCTCTTATTTTGAGATTGTTCTTACTTTGGGCTTAAGTTGTAATTTTGTTTCATGAATAAAAAATTTCTCTTACTTTCCCAACTACATCTCATAATACTTTTATATTTAGTCCACTGTTACTATCATTTCTTACATTTTATGTTCTTTGTCTTCACTTGGTTTATATTTTTACCGAATTTTTTCACAATATTTTTTCATACCATTTATACTGTTTCAGTACCTTCACTCCTGTCTACTAATATCAACATACCACAGCATAAGCATACTGATTGTTTATTATCAAAATTTTAAGCCACATCCAATTTTTCTTTTACTGCCTTGATTACTTATTCTACACAAAAGTTGAATATTAGTTGAGATGAACTGCAATCTTTGTTTACTCCCTTTTCAAATGATACACGTATCTCTTGTTGTGCTACCTTTCTTATAACCACCTGATTCCTATGTAGATTATAAATGACTGTTTCTATATCGATACTTGAATTTTTCAAAATTTTGAATATGTTGTCCCCTCAAATATTATGAAAAGCTTTCTCTAAGTAGACTAATGGCATAAATGTTATTGATCTATCCTTCTAATTTAATTTTATCATGGTTTTATTAAACCCAAACAGATCTAATATATCTTTCACTTCATATTCTACTTTAAATTATCCTGGTAACAATTTGAATCATGTCGCTCTGTATGTGACAGTTTTCACATTCTTGTCTTGGAGGGAGTCACGATGATTTTAAATATCCCCTCCTTCTTAATACTAAGACATCAGTTTGAATAATATTTTGTTCTTTCTTCTCCTAGAGATTTCAGAAGTTCTTGAGGAATCTTATAATTTCCTGCTATCTTATTCGAGTTCAGATCATTTCAAGCTCGGTCAGATTCTATGCTTAAAACAGGATCTTTTACATTATCAATACCATCCAACATTTTCATCTTTTTACAGCGTACTGTTTGTGAGGTCTTATGTGTCATATAGGTTAGCTCTTTATTCTAAGTTTAAATTAAGCATCACCAATTTCATTATTTATTTTATCATGCGTTTTGGGCAGCCATTTATCATTAACTATCTTGCATTTCCTCTTTATCTCATTTCTAAACTATGTGTAACGCTTTTTTTTGTACTTAATTTTGAGAATTTTAGCCATTAACTACAAAAAAAAAAAAAAAAAATTGTGATCCTAGGTTTACGGCTAGCTTTTTCCTTATTCTAGACGTTTCTTTACCACCTTCAATAATCTACTTCTTCAGTGGAATTTGTTTCACACATATTTCTTAGATCCATATTTACGAATGTTTTTCATGTGAGTCTGTTAACTCAAAGTCTGTTTTGCTTGTGGTGCTTCTTTGTTCTCCTAAATTTCAGGGTGCGCTTCATTATAATGAGATTATTGTTAACCACGGGAAATGCTTTACAGTACTGGAATTGCTTTCTGAACCTCTGCTTTGCTAAGATATAACTTAGCTGATGTCTACCTGTATTCTATAGTCGTTTAGATGTATATATTATTTCCTTGTGATTCTTAAATAATACTTTATAGCTTAAATAATATGTTTGCTATAAGCAGTTTGCATTTTTTGAAAGATTTTAAAACGGCGTATTTCTTCGCTCATTTCTTTCTTCCAGACCGAAATTCGTTAAAGTACGCGGTCGTTTTCGGATTACAACATTCTAATCTCCCATGATCATTGAATTTGTCATCCCTTTCTCATTACAAATTGAGTGTTCATTTCCGATATATATTTTCTCTATTTCATCATCAACATCTTCTGATGTTTGAATATACGCTTATATTAACGTGGTTGATACATGTTTAGCTTCTATTGTACTTTCATCCAAATAATTCTGTGCATGAACGGTTAGTAATACCTCACTCGTTTTCATAATCTCTTGTCCATTATAAATCCCACATCAGTAATGCCACCGCCAACATGTGTGCTTGTTAGAACATATTCTACAGAACATAAATCCCGCACGTCCTTACCTTTAACTTCACTAATCCCAACACAATGTAATGGAATTCGTTCCTTCTAGCCCTAATCAGAATTATAACATTACATGTTCCGACTTCAATAATGTTTTCATTAATACTGTTGACTCCTCGCTGAGCAGTCTCCGTTAGTAAATCCGATTGGTGGACTGTTTTATCTCCGGAGTATTTCACCCAGGAAGAAGCCATCATTCCATACGAAATTCAGAGGATTACACGGCCCCTGGATTCCCTCAGGATCTTTCATTGCCTTCTGAATTCCCATGCTGCTGATCATTTCTGATCGATCCATCTTTATTGCCAAGAACTAGCGGGTGCTTTAAACCAAACCCGCTCCTTCATCCTCCACTCAGGAGGCCGTTCGCAAACAGTGGATGACCCTTTGGGAGCGTGCACAAACTACGTGACTCGGTCCAGGGGGGGGGGGAGGGGTTGGCTGGAAGGCTACGCTAGGCTATGTGGGGGGAGGGGCGGAGGGGGGGGGGTTCCAAGCCAGGCCACGTAGCTTTCCTTTCATAACATTTTTCACAGTTAAAATGAGGAATAGAACTCACAACAGCATGTGGATATTTATTTCCCTCAGTTAATTATCTCCGTATGTAATTTACAATAACCTGACAAGAGAAAACAGTACAAAATGTCTTCTGGAATCAAAAGGAAAAAAAAGCTACGAGCTACGTGGGGGGTTCACAGGAGGCCAAAATGGAGCTACGTGGTTTATGCACGCTCCCTAAGCACAAAGGGGAAATAAAATATCATATTATCAGAGAGACTATGGATTTACAAGTAAAACTGGCATGGCGGAAAATCGTAGTCACAGATAGAAGATGCAGACAGCGTAAGTTTAAAATTGTTGAGGCAAAATGGCGAGACGGGATATAACATAGGCATTCAGTGAGCAGGTATCCTTTAAGGGACGGTTGTTCGGTGAAAGTGGAGAGGCATTTGCAGGTATAGACTAGGGATTGCTACGGGCTATTTTCACTAGCGAGCGAAGGCTGAGCTGTGGAGTTGCGAGCTACTTGCGCATTAAACATATGTTTCTAATGTCACTAACTGCTCTTGTGAAAACTAGAAGTTGTGAGTGTTACACGATCATTTGTAAAGACTCACGGTGTCACAAAAGAAACGGGACAGAAGACAAGGTTGATGCAAAAAATTTGTACATGATTAACATGAAAACCTGGCACAGGGCTTACAAATATGCAAAAAATTTGTACATGATTAACATGAAAACCTGGCACAGGGCTTACAAATATACGCCACAGAGTAGTCTAGATAATAATGGTTGAAAATCTGTGAACAAAATCAAAAATAATAGAGAGATTTGCAGAGTTCTTGGTAAACGTATGCGGGCTATGAAACCTGTAGACAGGAAAGTCTATTGCGTAAAAGACGTAAGGAGGCAACAAGTCTTTTGAAACAAGGGAAATGTACACGTAGTTTTACTTTAGGGTTTAGTCAAGTATTGTTTAGAAGATTTGCATTTCTTGAGAAATCAAACTACTATCTGAGAAAATCATCCGCCATTCTAGGTCAGATGTTCCAGTAGATTGTGTATGCAACAATGTTCAAATGGCGCCAGAATTCTGATTAGGAAGGCGTCAAAAACAAAGCTATTGTAAGAATAACCACACATGAAATTTATGAGAATGGACAAGAAGCTTGTCTGAATTTTCTGGTAGTACTAGAAGCAATATAATATTGATAACATTGTAGCCAAATAACGCGTATATGATGAGGGACTTTCGTGCCTATAAATGCAAAAAGCATAAAAGCATATTATTCGGCGCGGTCACGCAAAACTTTTAAGAAGTGTATCCCTAACTAAAGAAATCTTGAAACGATAAATGATGCTTAGAAAGGGCTTGAAATCAAAATTAAAAACTTATCGTACTATTTGCAGAAGTTGTAATGATACTGCAATGCTAGATTAATTCCGAAAGTCATTTGAAGTCCTAAATGTTTGTTACGTCGGAAACGGCAGTTATTGGCAATATTACAAACATTAATAAAATTATTTATGACATTTATATTTAATAAATATTACATAATACAATATTAATAATGATAACAAAATGATTGTGGGTTTAGTGATAATGTTACAACACCATAAAAGAGGAATTCCTAAAGGAAATGATAGAGAAGGCTAGAGTAAGATGGTACGGAATTGTAAAGAGAATTGAAAAGGGGACAATCCCCCCCCCCCAAAAAAAATGAATATAAGATGCATGGTAAACGACTCATACGGAGACCAAGGAATGAATGGCTGAACTGAGTGGAGGAGTATGTAAGGAAGAGGGGAGAGGACTGGACCAAGGTGGTCACAGAGAGGTGATGGAAGCTGTTGAGGATGGTTTGATGATTAATTACAGAATAATAAATCGTGGAGGACATTATTAAAACTATTGTGAACTTGCTTGAATCAGAATCCCAGGTGGAAACGTATTTCGAAAGTTTTTTATGAGGATGATGTCTGCTATTATGTAAAATACTCGAAGTCCATGAATCATCAGGAGTACCTGTTTATGCTATTACTGCGAAACACAATGTTGCTATTGAATTTTTACCTAATATAACCACTACTAAATTCTTTAGTGGTTCTTATTTTCAAGTAAACACCTTAAGTCATTGTACTGTTGAGACAACTGTTACTAATGACATCAGTAAATACATAAAAGTCTTGGTGCCAAAAAACTCAGGATTACACAGGAGTTTCCGTTTTAATATTTCCAATGTAACTATCTCCAATTTCAAATCAAGGATATGTTTTTCCGTTGCGGTAAATGAATCATAATACCTAGTGATGATCCGATACAAGTAAATACGAGTAAGTAATCGATACTTTGTTTCATTACCGAGTACTTTTCGCATTAGAATTAATTCATTAGATAATTACTGTGTATCGGAAAAAAAGTATTTGTATCGATTCGAAAGTATCGAAACGCACCCGGTGTTAAATTCGTAACGCATCATCTCTGCTGCGCCACTCAGTCGCGTCTTCGAAATTAATTTCCCGCTGACGTCAAGTTGGTAACATTGAAAATCAAACAAAATCAGTCTCAGAATAGGCAATCTAATCTCAAACAGTTTGTTTTAGGTCCCTGTTTCACTGTAATAAAGTTTCGCTATTTCTGGCCAATGGTCGCTCCCGCGCAGCCCCACACAAACTAAAAGGTATGGTTCATAGGCAACTAAGTAGCCAATGTGAATCGGAAGAAGAAGCTCCTTCAGTTAGCGTTTCACAGGAATATCATTTCAGGAAATATCCTAAAGAAAAAGAAAACCCACCGTAGTGACAAAGTCTCTCTCTACTTGTCAAACACCATAATGTCTCTAAAAGGCAATCCATTTACAGAATGGGAAGATATGAAACTTATATTTCCTTGTCTGTATTATTAGGCACAACAGTATCTTATTGTTGTAGTAACGTCAGTATTGAGTGAATGTTTGTTTTCTAATGCGGGTGAAAACAATGACAAAAAAAAAAGAAACAAGCTGCCCGCAAAATATTTGGAACAATTTGCTTTTTTGGGAAACCTTCCAAAAGCGGATTTTTATTGTTTAAAACTGTTAAAACTATAACAAATAAATATTTACCTTGAAAGTATGCTTAAAATGTGAGCTTTTTATAATTTTAATAACTAAATTAAAATGTTTACTGAGTGTATTTGATTTTATTACACTACGCAAATAAAATAAATAATTTAGTAACATGTCACATATATTTATATATTTCGACATTGATTTAAAAAAGTATCGATATAAGTAAATATCGATACTTTTACAGTACTCATATGAGTAAGTATCGTAAGACAATTTGAGTACTACTCATTTAAGTAGGTATCGATACTTTGATGGTATCGGAACATCACTAACAATACCAGACCATGAATGTTTGACTCCGACGGCCATTATTACCAGTATTTAAACATAAACAATATTATGGGTCATGTTGATCCATCAGCTGCAGAAATAATTTATACTTAAAAAAATTATCGAACAGAAAATAGTAGGTAAATAATAAAAATTGTAAAATGAAAATTAATTTTAAATTGAAACTAATTCATTAAAGAAAAAATAATAGACTAATAAACCAAAACTAAATAGTAAAAGCTAATTCTTGAACAAATATACAAAGTGGCCACCTGCAGTAATGTCGTATGTCACTCAATAGCAAAAATTTCAGAAGAGGTTTTGCAAGAGCCCGCTTTTCTTAAAAGGTCCAATGATTAGGAGCCACACATCTCCAGCTCTCCTCAATTGCTGCTGTAGTTATGCGCGATAAAAGCTTCGTGCATCAGGAAGAATGTAACAACGATTTAATGAACTCAGCATTCTCTCGCTTAGAATATATGACAGCTTTTCTTCGCAGAAATGGATGACACATATTTTCCTTCAGTGCTATCGTGTTCATTGGTTAATGCTACACGACTGGTGAAAAGTAGGGGTCTCCAACAACATCTAGTTGAGGCTATTATTTGCATGACATTAGCATTATTATTATTAATAAATAGAAATCGGCAGTTTCATTTAACGTTAATCGCAAACAGATTTACAGCTTGACAAAAAACTAAGAAATAACTATATTCTATCAAACCTCCAAATGTGATGAATGGCATTGGCAGGATCAAGAATCATTGGAGATATATTTACACATAAGGTAAATGCTTTGAATCATCAAGTAGTTTGACGGAGTATTTTTAAAGAGTTACATAATTTGCATAATACATTTACAAGCATTGGTGATACGTAACACTATTCTTAAATATTAGTTTTTGACTTTTATTCAATTGTACTAAGTACTTAGCCAGAATTTTTAAAACTGCTTGTTGAATTAGTGATTTGAATGTTATGTTCCACCTATTAATTTCACATTTCACCCGCAAAAATAACGAAACTAAACTTCTTCATTTTTAATACAATGTGGAATTATTTTCAAACTTTTTATTTTATTTATTTATCCGTAATCAGAGGACGGTTACTATGTGGATTTGTATCGCCATGCAGGCCTACGTATTCAAATTGTTTTGTGATGAAATCCGGTAAAGATAGACGGCAGTTCCCTGTGTTTATATTCATGAGAACTAAAAACTGCGGAATCCACGTGAACTCGATGTTTTCTTAGCGGCAGACCTTATTTTTAGCAGCTACTTTACGAGCAGGGAACTGTAAGCTTGCCTGGATCTTCACTAGCCTTTCCAGCGTTGGCCCACCGTAGCTGGACACTCCTGCACTTGCGTATGTGAAGTCAGATTTTATGATCTAAATCACATACATCTCTTTAAGAACGGTAAAAGGGGCAGTTTTCAGCATTTTTCGCTATTAAATCAGCAGTGTTTAAGCTAAGGCGTTCCTATCAGCAATTGTAAATATGCTGTTCCCGGGTCAACTGTATTAATCTACTGTAATAAGTTATTTTTGTTGATTTAACTGTGCTTTAACGATAAACGTTCTTGTACATTCAGCTGAGCGTCTTCCAGATATTTCAGTCATTACGAAACTTATTTGATACGAAATTTCCTAATCGGTAATTAACTAACACTCGTTATACTTATTATTTTCTCCAAGAAATTTTGTAAGTTGCTTAAGAATTTACGTAAAATAAGTTTTTTTTTTTTTTTTTTTTTTTTTTAAGGTACACATGGAAGATACAGAGATACAGTAGATGAGGTATTTAGTGTACTATACAGAGATTTTATACTCTAATGTCTAGATCAGGAATCTCCCATTCTTCGCATAAGTAATAATCTGTTTGCATACTACAAGGAGAAATGTGAACAAATATCTCACAGTCAAGTTCAGGAATTACCCACTATACAATACACGACAAATCACATATTGAATGGAGTGGCGCAAGATAAGAAGATGGCTACAGGAAGATACCATTTCGAATCTATGCTTCCCATTTACCTTAATGTTAGCCGTTTCACACCAAGAAGAAGACATTTGATTACAATGAAATTTATAGATTAGGGACATGACAATACATAAATGATTAGAATTACAGAACTGTACAAGACTTTAGACATTGAGAATTCAGTAGTGTTTGAAGTGCCTGGTGCTGCAATCAGAGCCTGTAGATACTGTGACAAGGAATCAAAGAAAGCCTGCCGTGTGGAAACACTGAGACGCGATTTATAGGCGCTTCCAAGAAACATCGACAGTGTTTGTTGGAGGACCGGAACAAACAAGTTTCCAACCGACCATATCTCAGACGTGTTCGCTGGGCGACATGTTAGACGAACCTAGAGGCCCGAAAAGCAGTGTTATCCGTCGTTCTTCGTGGAAGACTTACACATTTCTTGCTACATGTTTCCGAAATGTGGCAATGTCATGTGTCCGAAATGTGGCAATGTGGAGCTGCCTGCAGTAGGTGCAGTGTCTTGGGCTCAGAAATCCTCCCTCATGTGGCGATTACTGCTCACTGTGTTCTATATACACAGGAGGCGAGATCACCTGTTATAGTTAATGGCACCCCAAACCATCACATTTGGAATTTGTCCGCTATTCCTCTCAACAATCTAGTCTGCCTGATTGCGCTAATGACAGTAGCGTCCAATAAGCATGTGGACATCATTGTTGAGTAAATTGAAGCGGGACGTCTGAAAGAACTATATTTTACCACACAACACGCCCATTCTTAAGTTTCTAGTGATTTCTGGTCATTAGAAGTTGACGTAACGGTAGGCATGCCACCAGTCCAGCTCACAGCAGACATGTCCACACCCATTGCAGTGTTCCAACTGCGGGCAAAGCTACGGTTATGGTCATGCGGACAATACGGTGGTCATCCCACGCTGTGGTCACATTGTTTGGTCCATTACCCGCTCGTCACTGTGTACGACTCTTTTCTATCCACTGGTCCCAAACAACGCATCACTTTCCTAACAGCATACCACGTACCGCAATGCCACTGTACGACAAACCAGTTTCTCGGAGATCAATCATGATGTCAATTTCAAACTCAGTCACATTCTAATATTGCGCCCCTTCGACTTCGACGAAGAGTACCGAAATTCCTTGCACGTTTCTAATTACTTTGAAGGCTTCGCACCTACTGAGCGTGGTGTAATACTGACCAGTCTGGACACACAAAAAAGCATTATTGGGCCTATGTACGCGCCACATATCTGCAGTCTTAAACACCTATTATGGTAGGTACACACTAGACGAACACTAGACGCAAACGGCCGAATGGATGCGGCCGAATCTGTGCGGCGTTTGTTAAGAATTTACTTGTTGCCCACATTACAACGAAGGAATGCGTTGTTTGTCATTCTTTCATGTTCGCGGGCTTATAAGATAAAAATATTTTTATACCTACCATAAAAATGGCGGCAAAAGATGACTTATTCGTTGCTAGTGTGTTGTACATTATTATTTATTAGGGAGGCGAGTAATGAAACACGAAGCCGCAGGAGATCACATTGACTGTGGTGCATCACTTCTTTGTTCGAAAGTAGAAATGTATTTGGACTTTGGAGGGACAGACTTGATAGACGATCTTACAGCTGAAATTGGATATGGACTTTTTGAAAGTTGCTACAGAATGAAGTCGACCGACTTTGAAACGTTATTGCAGCAGATTGGTCCGAAGATTTCAAAACGCCAGTATTTTCTCTATCCCTTGGTGCAAATTTATCCCGGAAAAATAACGTCTTTGAAAGCAAACCAAGTCGGATTTAAATATGACATCAGCTAAAGAGTCTGTTTTAAATTAATTTTCCTGTTTTTGGACGTTCACGCCTGAAGGATCCCAACTGTGATTTCTTTTACGTGTCTTTTGAGTCATTTCTTAATATCACTAAATTCGTTCCAAGCATCATGTTTCCTTATTTTATTTTTGTATCATTAGGAATAGGGTTGGTTATACAATTCTTTTAATTTTAAGGAATCCGAGATAGAACAAAACAACAAAAGCTTTCTTCTTGACGTACACACTGTAACTAAGCCGAAAACGCGTGGTCCCCATTTTGCTTTGGTGTACCGCCTACCGAGTGAAACCGAGCGCAGGCAAACGAATGCGACGGTAAGTGTTCATTCGCCTTCGTTTTCACGTAGCCACTGAGTGAATGTATGCGTTCACTCGTGTGCAGTCGTATGCGTTCACCTAGTGTGCACCCACCCTTATGGTATGACTGATCCACACATTCAGACTATTTCTTCTAGCTGTTAAAATTTTCAATAAACGGTAGTGTAACTTTTTCTCTATATCATCTCTATAACAGAATTTAGCAATTGCGAGCATAAGTGATGGATTTATACCCTGCTATTCTTACGATGTTGTTCAAAATAAACGGTTTTGTTGTACGGAAGTCGTAGCAACTGATGAAAAGTGTAGGACCTAAGAGGCAGAGAAAGACGTGTACATAATCAATCTAAAGTGAGGAGATGGCGTAACACCAGTACGATACTTGAAATTTTCTTATCACGTATTAATTCTCATTTTCTGTCAGCTCATAGCAAATCATTTTGCTTTGCCCTTACAGCACCGAGAATGTTTGTGAGCAGTAACATTCGGGACAGACATTCCAGAGGACGCGGTTTACAAATCCACGTCAAGCCATACAGATTTCGGTTTTCCTTGATTTCGCAGAATAACTTCAGGTGAATTCCAGAATGGCAGAAATCCTTCCCCTTCCTTGTACCATAATTTCCCTCCGGTTCTAATGAAATCGATGTAGATGAGCAGAAAATTTCAAATATAGGCCTACTTGGCTAGGGTTGGCATCTTCAAGTTCTCGCTACGTTTTAAGAATAAAATTACCTTTCGAACATGAAGGTGATACATTTCAAAATGAAACATTAATCTCAGGTACTGTTATAATCAGAAACTAGGAGCTGATAAAAATCATATTAAATACTCGATTAATAAGTAGATGTTGTGGGCCATTTCCTAAATTGGGAGTTAATCAATTTTTTTTATAGAAGTTAATGACGCGCCAATGCAATTGAGTTTTGTTTTATTATTTGTGCCGTACGCGTTTTACCCTATTTCTAGAGCATTATAAGCGGCATCTGTTTGGTATTTGTACTGTACATTTAGTTAGGTGCATTCCATTTAAAAAACAATATAAAGTTCAGTTGAAATTAATTTTACGTACATGTGACATTTTTATTTTGTTCTCGTAGTCAATGTTTGCTTCTCCGTGTAGGTTTTTTGTAGGATTCATTATGGAATCTTCCCCTTCCCTAAACAAAGAAAATTGTTGATCAGAATTCAACACAATCATACAAATAGCTACCAGAAACGGATATAAAGAAAACAGAAGACGCCAAATAAACAACAACATCAAAAAAACAAATACTAAAGACAACACAAACATCATTCCAACACCACGACAAGCAAATACCAACACCAACATGAACTCAGCATCAGAAAACAAACCACCCACACAGCTAAAAAAAAGGAAAAAATTACATGTTATGAACTATATCAATGAAAATAAACACAAAATGGCAAACATTCTCAAAAAACAAGGACTTAAAATGGCGTTCAGAACCAATAACTCCATATATGAAAACACAAGAAACATCATAAACAAAAACAAATACCACAATTCAGGCATATTCTCATATGTCAAAGCTCAATATATCGGCTAGATATGCAGACAATTCGATACAAAATACGAAGAACTCTTAAGAGCACTGAAATACACTAACCACTCCACATTTGCAGACCACCTTCTAGAACACAATCACCAGCTGACAGGCATACACACAGACATGCAAATACTCATCATAAACAATAGCAATATCCTCACATCCAAAAAGCACTAGTTGAAGGAAAACAGATAGTAAATGCAATGTAGTCTTCACGGGTGTACCGCCGGATAGTGTTGTGGAAACACAATATTTCGACGGCTAGCTCCGCCGTCTTCTTCAGGTGTAGAGACATCTGCACTGGTCGGCTGACCCACAGATACTGAGATGGTTCCAGCAGAGCCTAACTTTCTTCTCCAGCCCGTGAGCTTGAGAATTCTTAGGTGAAGGATTTGCCTAGTTGGCATTGCCTTCATTTTTACTGGTTGTATTTTTTTTTTTTTTTTACATTTTTATTTTTCTTTTCTTACTAGGCTTTATTTGATGTAACCTTTTTATTGTTGTTGTTATTTTTATTATTTTTATCATTTTTTGTTATTATTATTTTTTTGTTGGTATTTGGATGTATATTGTAGAAGGTGGTTGCCAATTTTACGTATCGATCCCTGAGCATTGGCACTTCTGCTACCTGATGTAGATTAATTGTTGGGAACTGCAATGGTAAATGGAGTGCCCTTTTTAGGGCTCGGTTCTGGAGTCTTTGGAGGGTATTAATGTGCGTTGTGGCAGCGTACGCCCAGACTGGAGAGGCGTACTCCATCAGCGGCCGCACCGACGCCTTGTAGATGTGTACACCTGTCCTGGGATTGAGGGTGCTGTTGTAGTTTACACTTTGTCGTACGTCGTCGACGTGCGCCTTCCAGGTCAGCTTTGCGTCTAGGATGACGCCCAGGTATCTTCCCGTTGTCACCCAGCGGATTCTCTCGCCGAAGAGCTCGAGTGGTGGGGGCGGCGGCGTTCTTCTTCTCGTCAGCATGATGGCCTGTCTTTTCGACGCATTTATACGAATTCTCCATTTAGTAGCCCACTCTTCTATGTCATTCAGCGCTGCCTGTAGCCGTCGTCCAATTATCCCGGGGCAGCTTGAAGCTGTGAAGACTGTTGTGTCGTCCGCGTATAGCGCTGTTTCAGCTTGCTGCCGCATGGGCAGATCGGCTGTGTATAAGCTGTATAGAACTGGAGCGAGTACACTGCCCTGCGGGACGCCAGCACGGATGTATCTTCGTGAGGATGTCGCGTTGTCAACTTTGACGAGGAATGTCCGTTTCTGCAAGTAGCTTTATCTTTAGGAATCGGCCTGGTGTCGCAAGCTTGTATAATAAGCCTTCGTGCCAGACCGAGTCGAAGGCTTTAGCCACGTCAAGAAGTACCACTCCGCAGTGATCCCTGTAGTAGAATGCGTCTGTTGCCATCTCCACTACTCTCATCAGCTGGTGCACCGTGGAGTGGCCGGTCCTGAAGCCATGTTGTTCTGCAGGCACCATGTTGCCCTCTTGGATATGAGTCTGGAGGCGTTTTAGTAGGAGGCGTTTTAGTAGGAGGCGTTCAAACACTTTGCTTATTGCTGGCAGAAGACTGATCGGCCTGTAGTTTTGGGGAATCTTCGGGTCCTTCCCCGGCTTGGAAAGTGCAATGATTTCCGCATGTTTCCAAGCCGAGGGAAAAGTGACACTTTCAATGATGTGGTTGAAGTGTTGAACCAGTCTATCGATGGCCTCGGGTGGTAGGTTTTTGAGGATTCTGTTCGTGATGCCATCGTCCCCCGGTGCTTTGTCAGGTGGCAGACGTGACACTACTTCCAGAAATTCTCTCCTGGTAATGCGCTCGATTTCGTCGTCGCCTCCTTCATCCCTCATATAACGACGTAGGTGGTGCCGGACGTGCCAGATGTGATCTTCGTCTAGCGGTTGGGTGACAGATTGGAAGTTCTACTCAAAGGCGTTGGCAAGAGCTTCGGCTTTTTCAGTTGGCTTGCAGCATATGTCAGCCTCGGTGTGTAGTGGAGGTATTTGTGGTTTTCTTCTCATTAGCCTTCGAGTTTCCTTCCAAGTCGTTCCGTCCTCCACCTGGAGTGTTGCTACTCGTGCGTCCCATTCACTGTTTCGGTGGGCGATGACACGGGCTTTGACTTCTGTGATCAAGCGGTTCAGCTGGCGTTTGTCTTCAGGCCTTCTAGTCTCCTGCCATGTGCGTGCGGCTCTGTTTTCTCGGTGATGATAGCTAGAATGTCTGCCGGGAGTCCTTTCTGCCGCTTTCTGCCCTGGCGGATGGGTGCGGATTCGTCCGCCGCATACTTGATGCGTTGCGTTAGCTGTTGGAGTCCAGTTTCAGCATTCTCGTCTTCTACCAGTTGGGCTAATTCTGCTGTGAGGCGTTCACTGAAGATTGGCCAGTTTGCTTTACGATAGTCTCTTCTTGTCTCTTCTTACCATGCAGGCTCTAGATTGGACACATCGAGTAGTACCGGTTTGTGGTCAGAGGAAAGGCGGTTACTACTCTGGCCGTGAGAGGACCCGGCATTCCCCTCGTGATGGCTATGTCCAGGATGTCACCACGGTTACGATGATTCCATGGGGTGTGTGTAGGGACATTAGGTGCTACAACAACACAGCCATGGATGTTGCAAGCCTGCAGGAGTTTTCTGCCACTGATATTGGTGGATCTGCAGTTCCAAGTCTGATGTTTGGCGTTGAGGTCGCCAGCTACAAGCAGCTTCCCGCGAACTGATAGTAGGGTATCCAGGTCACCTTCGTCGATTTGATGACGTGGCTGGTGGTAGACTGCTATGATATTGATGGGGCCATCGCTGGTCTCCATAGCTATGCCCGTGGCTTCAATAGAATTCATCGGTGGCAGAAGGATCCGGTGACGTGTCAGTGATGACTGTACTAGTATGGCTGTGCCGCCTCCTGCTGTTGGCTGATCCACCCTATATGTGCGGTAGTTTATAGGTAATTTCGTGCAGTGAACTTGAGGCCAGGCTTAAGGTGGGTCTCGCCCATTAAACATACGTCTATTCTCTCTTGCTGTAAGAATTCGACGAGTTCTCCCTTTTTTTGGAATATACTATTAGCATTACATGTACAGAACGATAGGCTACTTAGCTGTCTACGTCTATTCATGCTGGGAGGTGTTTGCTGCTGGGTTTGTTGGAACTGATGTGCGCTCCAACAGCTGCTGTGTCAACTGATCTAATTTCGTTGTTATGCTGAGCATAATCGTCATCGTAGATTCCAGCATTTTTACCATTTTGCAGAACTCTGGTGAGGACAGGCTGTTGGTGACGTGGTGATTCAATAGTACTGACGTATAGTTTGTTAACGTCGCTTCATCCGAGGTGGGCAGAGGCGGCCAGTTCTCGATATTGGTTGATGGAGGGGGTGGCATACTTGGTTGTACATTTTCAGGTAGGATGTGTTGCCTTTTGTTGCTTGGAGGTGATGGTCATTTGTTTCACAGCCGCTGTCGAAATTCTTTAGCCACTGGACAACCTCTGTAAGATGCGACATGGCCTCCGCCGCAGTTAGCACATTTTATACTGTCACTTCCTTTCCTTAGTTCACAATTTGTGGTTGGGTGCTGTTCGCCGCATTTGACGCATCTGGCAGGCATGTTACAGTGTCTTTGTACATGGCCAAACGCCTGGCAACGATGACATTGCGGTGGTCCTTGGCTGGCCCTCATCTTCTCCACACTGATCGTGAGGCCAAGCATAGTTCTTGTTTGGTATATTTTTCTGTTCTCTGGAGAGTCAGGTAAAATTGTTACAAACAGTGGCATCACGTTACCTGTTCCAGGCTTTCTCATTTGTGATATTGTTGTTATATCGAATACAGATAGAGCTAATTCGGCCTTTATTTCTTCCACTGGCATTTTTGCTGGGATACCACGTAACACTACCTTTAGATTACGGGTTGGCTCCGAGCTGAAAGTGTAGTATGGCACCTCAGCTTTGGAAAGCTCTTCCGCTATTTTTTTGTAATCCTCTAGGCAGTATGTGTTAATTTTGTATTTGTCAATCCCCTGAGGCTTAACACTGATGTTTTTGTAGCATTTGCTTTGTAGTCTTTTGTATAGTTCTGGGCAGGATCCCGCGTAGGTTATCATTAGTGGTGGTAACCCTATTGCAGGGTGGTGGGCGAGGACCCTCTTCTTCTGGTGCTTTTTTCCTCATTATGCAGGTTTTCGTCTCTGTTGAAGACATCCATGTGTTCGACTGTTTGCATCTGTCTTACTTTGGCTGTCTTCTTGGGCTGACGGAACTGCTGTTCATCGACGTTGGGTGCATTGTTTTGGTTGACTATGGCTGGTGTCAGCTTGTTGTCCAGCCTCTTAGTGAGGGCTGGTGTTGAAGTGTCTGTTGAATCATTCTTCCTCTTGCTTCAATTGTTATGTTGGGTCTGATCTGGTGCTGCTGTTGAATCTGTTACGTTATTGCAGGTGACTGGCGGCCGGAACGGGAGACTACCACTGTCGATGGTTTTGTTTAGGATATCTTGCCTCTTCCTTTTCGGTAGGTAAGCCAACAGAATGTCCAGTCCGTGTCTGTACAGTGGAAGGTACTGGAATTCACTGGAGTTATGGTGAGCTGTTGAGCTTACTAACGGGCTGGATACCTGCTGTTGAGCCCCTTTCTGGGTGTCTTGGTCAGCTTGTTTGCGGTTTAACTGTGGATCGCCACTTATTTCCGAGGAGCCACACGTTAGTCCACGCCGCTCTTCTGCATATCCAACTACAATGCAGGGGGTGCTTGACCCGATACCTTTGTCGGCCGGTTCTGGACTCTCCGGAGTTTCTGGTACTTGCGAGCCTCCAGTTCCGTGCGGGGAAGGTGTCTTGAGGTCGGAAGATGAAGTCGTTTTGTAACCGGAGCCTCCCGACGATTGAGGCAGCACGTCGGACGCGGAATAGTCGACCGTGCCAGAGGAGCTAAGTGTGGTGCAGCTCGCGCTGGTGCCCAACGCGGAGTGTGCAGTATCGCTACCGGTAGGCTGGAGATACAGTGGTGCGCCCAGCACTTCGTACTGGTGCTTAATTCGAATCTAACTGGGTCTAGTGACGGCGGGGGCTTGCTGGTGCGATATGCCAGCATAAACCCCTCCCTGTCGAGCTGAGTGCCGGCTGTTCTTGTTTTGTGGCTGCCTGATGCTTTCTTCACTGATGTGCTGCCCCATGAAGTCGGTGCGGGGAAGCTGAAAGGTCCCTTGATTGTCTTCTTCCCTGCCTTCTTGTCTTTACTGGCCGAGGCGAGCTGTGAGACAGGCACGCTGATTTTTCCATTTCTTCCCCTCTGTTCAATCCTTGGCAGCTTAACTTTATCACCGAAGAGTGGTGAGGTGCCTCGCTTGGATGCACGAGGATCTTCACTTGGGGCAGGCCCGGTCGTCATCTTCGAGGGGTGTTCCGCCGGAGTTGTGTCCATAATCGAGTCCGAGTTCGGTTGCAGGGTCGTCATACTAACGTGCGAAGCCGTTCTATTCAATTCCGTTGCCAATTCCTTGTCCGTCAGCTGGGTCGTCAACACAGCCGCAGTTGTCGCCGGCAAAGCCGAGTGCGCTGGGGCACTCGGCCCGCCTGGCGCGACAGTACGGCGAGCACTTTCTTCGTCGCACATCTTGACTCAGCGGATGCCAACTCGGAACTCACTGAGATGGTTCGGGTGCCGCTCTTCCTTATATACATGTCCGCGTGTGGCGGTTGCGAGGCCTCGTCGAAGGCTTACTATGAGCCAGGCCCGCAACCAACTGGTTGCTGGCTGCCAGTGGGAGTGGCTATGGTTCTTGTTCAAGCCCGAGCTAATATGAAGCCCTCTACGGCGGCAGCTGGACGGAAGTACAACGTTCTCTGCAGATATTTGCCAAGGCAGGTTTCCATACCTCACTGAGACACAGACCACTGTCTCTGTTAAATGTGTTGGCCAGTAGAATTTCGATCGCTTCTTTGATGACAGATTCCCTAAAATGTGTTGTTCTAGCCAATATCCTAACGTTATTGAACTCTACTTTAACAGAGACAGTGGTCTATGTCTCAGTGAGGCAAGGAAACCTCCCTTGGCAAATATCCGCAGAGAACGTTGTACTTCCGTCCAGTTGCCGCCGTAGAGGGCTTCATATTAACTGGGGCTGGAACAAGAACCATAGCCACGCCCACTGACAGCCAGCAACCAGTTGGTTGCGGGCCTGGCTCATAGTAAGCTTTCGCCGAGGCCACGCAGCCACCACACGCGGAAATGTATATAAGGAAGAGCGGCACCCGAACCATCTCAGTATCTGTAGATCAGCCGACCAGTACAGATGTCTCTACACCTGAAGAAGACGGCGGAGCTAGCCGTCGAAATATTGTGTTTCCACAACACTATCCGGCGGTACACCCGTGAAGACTACATTGCAGCCATACGCCGGGAAAGTCTTCGTTCTTGCATCAGATAATAAATGATTACACAAACTTGACTAATCATACACTACATGCGATATTAAAAACGAAATAAATGTTCATTAAATAATCATTTCTAGTCCCCGCCTACCATCAAACGTAAAACAAAGTAGACTCTAAAAAACAAGGAACTATAAACACAATTAAATCCGAAACTTAAACAAACACAAACACTATGGACCTGTGAAAAACATGGCGTGGTATTTACTCTCTTATATTTTGAAAGCGATAATTATATTAAATAATAGTGATACTGTGTAGTCAGGTCGGTGCAATATAATTTTGTATATCTTGGGAAGATTCCACAATGAAACCTACAAGAACCTAAACGGAGAAGTAAACCCTGTCTATGAAACAAAATAAAAATGTCACATGGAAGTAAAATTAATTTCTACTGAAGTTTATATTGTTTTTTTATGTAACTAACTAAATGTACAAATAACAAACAGATGTCGCTGATGATGCTCTGGAAATAGAGTTAAACGCGTACGGCATAAAGAATAAACCAGAATTCAATTAAATTGGCGTGTTATTAAACTTTATAAAAAATGGATACAGGATTATTTTATCTCATAGCACAGAGATCCATATATTTAAGTAAGTAATATTCCTCAGTCTTCAATTTCCACCAAAGGAAGAAGTTATTGTGATTGGAAGCCTTGTTACAATATTACATACTACGGCTGAAATGACTACGAGTTAGAGAGATTAAATAATAAAGGTTGTAACCAAATATGTAAATATTCAGAACTGTTACTAAACTTTCAATCTTTAATAGTTCTTCCCACATCTAAATCGATAAATACCATGCATATCAAAAGCAAAAAGCATATTTTTCTTGTTACCACAGCTACATGAAGACAAAATGTTTAAAATAAAATTTTCGTTGTTTAAAGGACCTATCCGATAGAGTCGGTCTTGTTCATCACAATTTCTTTAATGTAATGGTCATCATTGCTTTCGAAGTAGCGAAGCATATTTTTGCCAAAGACGCTAGTTAAATGTGTTCGGCGTCGTTGAAAACAATGCAGAGGAAAATCTATGAGGCATGAACTGCGCAAACATGAACTGGGAGCCAATTTTCGTACCTAACGCTGAAGCTCAACTACGCGATGGTGATGTGGGATATCGGAATTCGATGTAGACACGTTTTTCCTATAAGGTATCTCCTTACTGAACATATCATTGCTTTTCAAGTATGCATTTCAACTATGCGTCAGATTTTAAGTCCGTAATTTTAAACAATCTATATATATAAAGATGAATGTATGTTTGTTTGTTCTTCATACAAATCCACAGTTTTCATCCGATCTCGATGAAACTTTGCACTCTTATCCTTTGGAGGAAGGAGAAAAATAATGTATACATTTGGTTGTATAAATAGTACATGTTGTATTATATTTTTGAAAAATTACTGAACGGCGATAGACAGAAGCGTAGGATGTGTAGGTCTCTGTACCATCTTTCCATGCAGTGATCTGGCAGCTTAGTGGTTACAGGACTGAGCGGCTGAGTGGTAGCGTTTTGCCTTGTGGGTATAACGGTCGTAGGTTCGAGTCCACTGCTAGTTGAAATTTCAGTCACTTGCGACCAGCTGTAGCGAGCGGTCGCTTCGCACTTTCCTGCAGTGTTGTGTGGTTAAGTGCCTGCGGCGTAAATACAAGCAAGTGAAGTGAAATTCAAGAATCATGGAAGTTAATCAATTCGTTCGAAAATTCACGCTAAAATTCTCGTTTGCGTATGGTTATGTGCGTCCAAAAGCAGTCGAAATTGATGAATGGTTATATAGTGAAATTGTACTGCGAGAAGAAAGTGTGTACGGTATCCAGGCGGACTTCCTTGCTAATGTTATATACGTCAAGCTATGAGATGAAGAAGAATGCCTCCGAGTTTTGAGGGAAACCAACGGAGAAAGAAAATTCGTACACAGCAATGGTGAGGTAAGCAACGTTTCCATATCACATGCTGGTCTGGGAATAAGACACGTAAAAATACATAATGTTCCTTTTGAAATCAGTACAGATATCATACGAAAAGCTTTGGACAAATTTGGAACAATCATGAGCGTAACCTCTGATAAAAGATATGGTAGCAAAAGATTCGTTGTAGACAGCGGCATTAGAACCGTGAAAATAGATCTGAAGTGCCACGTACCATCCTATGTAAACATTGCCGGATTTAAAGCACTCGTTATTTACGACGGACAGCCACGTACGTGTGTGATATGCAACTCCAACGGACATCTCAAGGCTGAATGCACCAAAAAGAGACCTCTACAGTTACCATCAAGAGCGCTTGGTCCCTGATACAGCCTTGAATGGAGAACCCTTAAAAGCATCCTATGCTCGCGTGGCAAATGGTAATTCCTCAATCAATAGAAACATAAATGATGAACATACTCTCAGAATGGAAACGGATGACACGTCGAACATCACAATGGAAACCGGGAATCCTTGCAATGTTGAAGCAACTCAAGAACCACCAAGGAAAAAGATAAAAACTATACAACAGAACAAGGAAACAACAAAACCGCTAAACTGCATTCACTTTAAATGCAATCAACTGAGAAAAAAGAAATCAAGAAAAATGTTAAACAACATCCTGTGACAACGCCATCACCTGTGAAAAACGAAACTAAGCTGATGGAAGAACGCAAGTATGGAAACACACCCAACACCAAAAGACCAAGACTTGATAAGAGGGGAGTCGATTCCATAGCGGAAGAATTGGCTGAAAAATCCAGAAAAGGTACTACCATACAAAGGGAGACAAATGTTGCTGAAACCGGCCAAAGTGCAAACTCCGACAAGGAAGACAAAAACGATTAAAATAAGACCAGCGAGATACTTGAAATAGAAAACGTCTGTGGAAACACTAAAATACATTGGTCGGACGACATCGGTGACACAGAAAAAGAGGATATTCCAAGCGAATAAGAAGTATCAGCAAAGTCTTAATTGTTATTAAATTAAACAAAAAACAACTGTTTGCTCAATACTGTGTGACAATATTAATCAAAATGGCAGACGGTAGTGGAACAACGCCCGCTCAGACATACTGCGTGTCCACCTTAAATTTAAATGCAATAAATCGGAGCAGAAATGAAACTACACAAAAAAGATTACACATCTGTACAACATAACTACAATTAATATAAATTCTATAGAAAGCCACCCTAAAATGAGAAGTCTCATGGAATTTATATACAATAGTAATACAGATATTTCTCTGCAGCAAGAGGTGCGCCCCCAATTTTTGAAAACAATTACAGGATTTAATATTCTACTCAACTCGGGCGCAGATGTTGGTTTGGGCGCGGCAATACTGCTGAGAGAAGGAATAGAGTTTAAACATGTTGAAATGTTAGAAAACGGACGCGGTTTGGCTTGTTCAGTGGATGATACCCACATTATTAATATATATGCACCCTCTGGGAACTCTAAACTAGAGGAAAGAGCAACATTCTACAAATCTGAAATAACGTACCTACTACTCAACCATATGACAGAGAGGTGACTTCAACTGCGTTTTGAAACCAGATGACCAAATACCCAACTACAACTCCAGTAATGAATTAAAAGAGATAGTAAATAAATTACGTCTATTAGATGCTTGGGAAAAGAAATATCCATCTAAAACAGGTTTCACATTTTTATCCAACACCTCAGCAAGCAGATTGGACAGATTCTATGTCACTGAAACGCTGCAAGATCAAATACAAAATAAAGAGATCTGGCCAATTCATTTCTCAGACCATCATGCCGTACAAATGAAAATAATCCTACCAAGACAACTGATATATAAACACCCAGGATGCTGGAAATTAAATACTTCAATCCTGAAATGTGACGACCTTAAAAATGAGGTCCATGCCCAAATCCAAACAGCATTGCGTAAAACTGGCAACTATGCAAACAAAATTTCATGGTGGACGTACTGCCTCAAACCAAGGATCCAGTACAGACTAAAAAATTACTCTCGTGTCCAGAAAAAATGGCAAGACGATACTAAAGAATTTTATTACCGATGTTTCAGAGACCTCTACACTGATCATCTGACTGCAATGAAAAACATTCAAAAATCAGGAAAATAAAGGCGAAAATAACAGAGATTAAAAGGAAACAGTTAGAAGGTCTAAAGATTAGATCCAAAGACATTAATACTCAAACGCTAAAGAACCGTGAAATGGCGTCCGTATACCATGTACTGGCGGAACAGTGAAAGGGGAAAGCAAGGAGGATTACTAAACTGAAATCTGAATCAAATGAGCTACTGGTAGACCAGCAACAAATAATAGAATACCTCCATAGATTTTATACGAAGCTCTACAGTAGAAAAGAAGTTAACACGCTCGAATTGGAGAAAATATTGGAACATGTAGATAATACAATCACTGAAGAAGACAACCAACTTCTCCTTGAAGACATCTCCGTAGAAGAAATAAGGAGTTCAATAAAGAGGAGCAAAAGAAACAAAAGCCCCGGTATAGACGGCATTCCATTCGAGTTTTATGCGACGTTTTGGAATGAAATCAAGGAACCACTGACTGATGTCTTCAATGAAATACTAAATATGGTGACAATCCTAAAAGAATTCAAGGAAGGCCTGATAGTGTTAATCCCCAAGTACCATAAACCTAACAACGCCAACGAATTTAGGACACTTTCCTTGTTAAGCACTGACTACAAAATCTTTACCAGAATAATAGCAATCAGAATAAAAAACAATATCAAGAAAGTAATAGGCGAACACCAAGCGTGCACGGGAAAATCACGGTTGATAATACACACGCTAATGGACATCAGAGACACCATGACTGCAATGGAGGCAACAAAATGTCGAGTAGTAGTCCTCTCCGTAGACTTACAAAAAGCGTTTGACATGGTCAGTCATGAGTACATTTATAGAACACTAAAAACCATGGGCTACAATAGTACCTTCAGAAAATTATTAAAAAGTATCTTAGGAGGTGCAATATCACGAAAACTGATCAATGGAAGATTATCTAGGCAAATAGAAATGAACAGATTAGTTAGACAGGGATGCCTTCTGTCTATGGACTTATTTGCTCTCGGAATAGAACCACTAATAATATGTTTGAACCACCACCTGGAAGGAATCATCATAAATGGGAAAAAAATTACCACCCGAGCATATGTAGACGACGTCACTGTGTTGATAAAAGACAATAGTGAGCTAAAAATCGTGGAAAGTATACTAGAATCATACTGTAAAGCGTCGGGCGCAGTAATCAACAATAAGAAAACAAAAATAATGAACATTGGGCGAGGTATTAACGAAATGAGATATAAATGGGCAGAAGTAAAGAAGATGAGAATACTTGGCAATGACTTCACTCCCAGCATTCAGAGCATGATGGCGCTAAACTGGAAAGAAATACTGCACTCTGTCAGAGCATTACTCAACAACAATAAAATGAGAGAATTCAAAAGGTAAGTTTTGTCAACTCCATTGCACTATCAAAGGCATGGTACACTTCACACATCTTGCCCATTCCCAACGAGATATCAAAGAATATAGAGTCGGCAATAGGATGGTTTGTACAGCAAGGGGAAATATTTAAAATAAAGTTTAAAACCCTGACTCTACCACTCAGCAAAGGAGGTCTCGAGCTACAAGATGTTAAATATAAATCTCTTGCTATATTTATAAAAGACATGTTACGGAGCTGGCAGAAATATGCAGACAGCATAACCGCATATTTAATAAATCAACTACTACCCATCAGTACAGAACCATCGATTGACATACGCCACATCAGCCCAACGCTGATGCAATTCCGGACATTTATTATTGAGTACAGTTATATATATATGTATATAACAAGATTCGGAATATATCTGCCACAAATAACAAAGAAATATACAACCTGGACAGTAGACATCATAGTAATATAGAACGAAAAAACCCAACAGCTAACTGGAAAAACATGTGGAAGAACGTCCAAAACGAAAACTTACAATCACAAGTAAGATCCACATGGTATAGAGTAATTAATCGTTGTGTAACAACAAACAGTCATCTACATACCATTCACCTCGCTGACTCACCCAACTGTGTCAAATGCAACCTTCAAGATATGGTAGAGCACAGACTAAAACTGGCTGCATGGCACCCCCTATCTGGAAATGGACGAGGTGGAAACTAGGAGTGCTCAACAGAACTTCCGACACAGCATTTAAAATCAAAGATATAATAACACCTAAATGTAGTTCTTACCCAAAAAAAAAAAAAAAAAAAAAAAAAAAAAAAAAAAAAAAAAAAACAACGCAACATACTGGCTTTTAGCAAATTATGTCCATTACATAATGCACAACAAAGAAAGAGCCAATCTACGAGAATACTGGTATCATTTAGTAACAGAAAACAAACGAGCTATGTGGTATCGATATTACAAAGAAAACAAATGCCAAATACCTGAATAACATAATGCCATTTTAAGGAAATGATTTTAATCCAGTTACTATATATTGACATTTAAATACTTTCCTTTTTTATGCTACATTTGCTATGATTGTAGAAAATGTATAATTTTACTGTAACATTTTGCAAAAGTGAAACAGTCTGTAAAATAAATAAATAAAAAAATGAAAAAAGTGGTTAAGGCGTCAAAAAAAAGGTTAAAGTGCCCGGTTACTGATGTGTTGCAGTGTGGTCTCCAGTTCAAATCTCGGTGTCTGGACCGTCGGTTGTTCGGATTGAATGTTAAACTGTATATATTACAAATTTATGGGTGAAATACGAGGCAAATCGTATCTAGTCTTGCAATGCTGTAGGTGTACTCTTTTGTACGATATATTGATCCCTCAGGGGTTGTTACTCTTGCAGTCAGTGTGTGTGTATGATCTGCACTAATAATACTATAAATGCGGAAGTAAGTCTCTGTCTTTTTGTTACGTTTTGACGACTAAATGGCTATACCGATATTGATGCAATTTGCCAAAGAAATATTTTGTATCTGTAGAAGGACACAGGACATTTTTTCGGTATGATTAACAGTTGTAGTCACGAAATTTTGAGAACTTATTGAATGGTGACAGAGATGTGTGTGTTACTCTGTAATGTTAGGTCGGTTGCACAAGCTGTGCTTCTCGTGCATTATATTAGTGTTTAATTTGTTAATAAGTTTCGTTTAGAGAAAAAACATATTATTTAGTATAGATGTCGATTTTATCTGTTCTATTACTTTGTGTCTGCTTAAATGTTTATTTTGCCTTCTTTTTGACATGCCTTGCGGGCGTAGCTCTAGCAGAGCACGAGTTATTAGAACCCAAGAATCGGATGCTCACGCTGAAGAAAGAAGAAAAGACCAAGCTGAAATAAATCTGCCCTTAGTTAGCACCCCCCCCCCCCCCCCGAAATTCCCGCACCTTCGTTTGTTTTTCTGTTTTTGAATATGTTGGTGGAATGATATAGTGATGGCTTTCCTGTCATATTATGCCGATTCGGTGTTGTTTGGTACCAATCCTTCGTTACCAAAAACTTTCTATATTCAATTCTGCCAAAGAAATTGTTAATGCACGCGTACGAAGTCGCGGGTATCAGCTAGTCTGACAATATAGGGCAAGGGAGTTATCACAGGAAACCGTAGCGTCTCTGCTGGCTCTGCCCATGAAAGAATCCCACTGGCGGATATTTCAACAAGCACCTCCTATATTTTAGACGATTCGTTTCATAATGTCTTTTTTATTTAGTTTATTGTAAAATGTTCCAGGAATACATTAATTTTACACTTTAGAAAAAAAATAAAACTAAAAACTCTTACTATTTACGTCGCCTGGCCTGAGGGTAATCCAGTTGGATTCCTCCGTATGTGGTTTATGTAACAACAAAACATTAGACATATAGAAACTTTAACAAAACATACAATATATTTGATATAGATATGGAACTGGTTAAAACAAAATTAAAAGTGAGACAATTGTTAATTACTTTTGATACAAAATTTGGAGGTACTTCAATTGTCTTTCCTCCCACTGGAATTTTTAAGGAATACACTTAAGAATTCATTAACAATTCAATTATTACTTAAATAATAATAATAGTAGTAATAAAATAATTTAAAATTAGTTAATAGTAGTAGGAGTTGTGTATATAATGGGATGTTGTGACATAGATTTATAAAGATTTTTTGTGGATTTCATAACGTAGGTTTCAATGATTGGAAGACCAATTTCCCTATGTAGTTGGTGTTGCGTGTAACCAGGGTGCTTTTAAAATCGCTGGGAAATGTTTATTTCGGATTAACTGTATCATTTGAAGTTTTGATGTAGCGGCTGTGCACCATACAGAGAAATCATATAAGATGGCAGGACGGTTCAGTAAATTATAGAGCAACAGCCCGCTTTCGATTCTAAGACAGCTTCTCTTATTCAGAAGTGAATAGAGTTTGGAGATGCGGCCATAAGCTTCGGATAATTTATGACTGATATGGTATTTCCATGTAAGTCTGTGATCCATGTGTAGTCCTAAACAACAACACGACGGACGGGTTGTAACTACATCTTCTGGATGGTAATTAACAATCAGGTGATGTTAAGAAAATAAAACGCTTTTTTTTTACTATCGTTTCTTGATCTTTAATCATTATCTGATATAAGCTGAAAATAAAATTATAATATATAGAAAGATGGTAGTAAAATTATCGAGAACGTCGCAGAGTTATTTATTTTTACAAGAACTTTTACCGTGACAGGTTGAATTACGTTTTATGTTGTTTGAGCAATATTTGCATTTTTCTTATCAATACAGTATGTTTTACAGTAAAAATCCTTCCGTTAATTAGTCGTAAATAATTATGGGAAGTATATTGAAAAAATAAACGATTATCGTTGTCTCTAGAGAACGAGATTTTGCATGGACTGATGAAGCTTAGAACCAGAAGCAACGAAATGTTAATCACTGCTTAACAGTTGCCTGAAAACGTAATTTACCCCATGGAAATCGGGAATTTTTGATCATTTTCATAGGTGTGATGCAAGATTATGGTACAGTAGTATTATAGTATAGTATATTTCGTGAAATTTTTTTTATCTACTGAATCCTCTTCCAATTATAGGTTGCTGATTGAAATAAACTATTTTAAAACTTTTTATTCACGGTAAGACAATGTAGTAGGTGCTCAATAATTATAGATATAACTTTACGTTCAGTAAATATGCATAACATTAATTGCTTTCGTTTACAACTAGTGATAACTGAAGACGAGTATTTAATACATGGAAGAAATTTATTTCTAGACACTACTTGCTTCAAGCTTGGACGGGCGTTAGAGCTTGAAGGGACAATTAGATGAAGCTTACACAACAAATTAATCCCTTCTTTTAACTACCGTTTTCTACAAAAATATTTGTCAGATGTTGAAACCAGTTAAATTATGAGTTCTAATATACACGAGTTACCAATGTCATCGTACTTAGAAAGGTATTTTCTGGTATTTACATTTCCTTAACCATAAACAGCAGGCGTATTGTGAAAAATGTTGAGTATCGTAGTTAGAAAAGCCTGTTAAGCGTTTATCTAACAAAACAATCGTCATTGTATTTGTATTAGCTATTACAGTCTTTTATTCATTAGGAGACTCTGTTTTCCACTGTGGAGATTACTGCTGAAATGAGCTCGCACAAAGAGTTACAATTTTTACCATATCTTATGACCCCATAGAAACAGTTTATTCAAACAACCAGTTTACTGTAGAAGTCAGCTATTAACAGTGGGTTTTTATAAGAAGTACACAGAAGAGTAGAGATACCAAACTGAAAGAAAACACTTGATTAAAACCATTCAAAATGAACGCTGTACATGAACTGGTGACCAGGTGGTAGCCACTTTGCCCTGATAAGACAGATATCTGTAGATCACAACATACTGCCGGTAATAACATCATCTTCTTTGCACACAACAGGATGCTTTCAGATAACCTTCTGTCTTTCTGGGAATTAGTTCGTTACTTCTGAAAATTTACTCTTAACGGTCGCAGTCAATTTCAGTGATCGCTGATGACTCTCACTTTATTTGTGAAAATAATGTACATTATGAGAAGTATTTCAGGAGCTTACTTTTTTTTTGTGTGGTACATAGTGGTATTTACTTAAACCCGAAAAATTTGTGGACGTTTTCTCGTTTTGAAGAAACCACTTAGAGCTAAATGGAAATGTGTAGTACTCCACCGCGATCTTGCTAAGAGACAAACATTACTAAATATTTTTATGTTTTGGTCGGTAGCTTGAAAGCTTTTAAGAGTTCGCGAAAGACGCGCGGAGGTTTATAATAACCAATAGCGCCAGGAGGAAGCCGTGGCTACGCTGGGACAATCAAATAGAAATATGCCTACACCCTTACATAAATAGATACGTATTTGTAAGCTTGAGTTAAGCCAGGCAAACAATAAGAAAATTTCGCTTGTTATGAATCAATGTTATTTCCTACAGTTTTACCAAAATAATTGCAGGAAAATATAGGAGCAGTGTTCGTTCCTCTTTTACTAATGATTAATGAAATTTCGCTTGTTATGAATCAATGTTATTTCCTACAGTTTTACCAAAAGAATTGCAGGAAAATATAGGAGCAGTGTTCGTTCCTCTTTTACTAATGATTAATGAAATTTTATGATCGTTAAATGAAATAGTTTCAATTTCTTTTGTATTTAACATTCACCGACTGCGGAATGCTAAGTGCAGGGACGAGGAGCGTTGACGGTAAATAGGAAAGATGTCGATCGTGATATAATTCGTTTCGAATTCTTGCGAAAAAAATTACGCAAAACCAAAATCTAGCAAGCTGAACTGGAATTGTAATGTGGTCCTAGGTTTGAAGCTCGCATTAGAGGCTCTGTATATGGATATAAACTAGCTTCAGTGTTATCTTAACCCTTCACGTAAAGTGAGGTCGTTGCAACCACGTGATGCTGGTTCATGCCCCGGTCTTGATCGAAATTTTCACCATTCGATATTTGGTGGTCAGGTAAGTCGTGGTTATGGTGCACAATGTTAACAAAAGTCAGTGCCTAAATTCCAAACCCCTCCACAGCGAGTATGGGCGTACGATCGTGTTGATAGTGACTCCACAGAAAGTCGGGTATGTTAGACCTGTCGGCTCCGTTTCCTTTAGGAACAGTAGGCTAGAGCAGACCGATGACGAGTTTAACCCCTTCCATATTTCATCTTGATACAGAATACACAGTACTCATAACAGAAAGTGCCACACATACATTGAGCAATGAACTGTTCAACCTGCGTAGTTTCGTTTCCGGAAGAACCATTGAGGAAACGCCATATTTAAATAATGCTGTATAGCTTTTGTTTTGAGAACTGTGCAAACGATTTTTAAAACAATAATGTTTTACTTTATAGCGTCAGTAAAGAGATTTTTTTTTTTTGAAATTTTTAGAATGCAATGGCAGTAGGATTTATTGGCATTGACACAGTATGTAAGTATTTACTGCATGATCCATTAGGTATTGTAACAGTCGTCTAATTTGATTATTAAATTCTTGTATTAAATATCTTTTTTATGATTAAATGATTTATCAAACCTTATTTTATTAACGAATTAGAAGATATTTAAACATAAAAGATTCCAAACAAAACTCGATAATTAAACTTCATTTAATCTCATATTGAAATTATTCAAAACAAAATAAATCAGTACAGTTATTACATATAATTACCATTTCTTTATTTTACCAAAGCGGGAAAATAGAATTTACAACCATTAAATATAAATACATTCTGAAATTTATTCATTCATCCCGGCATTATAAATACACGTATTCACACAAATTATTCAAACAATATTACTTCGTTTGGTGGCTATGGTTATGAAACACGACGGATAGGCATTACTTCGGGAATCATTGAGCATTAATACTCTTAACGGTTGTGATATGGTTCCAAATGTCTGATGTAGTAATTACTTTGTCGTAACTATTTAATGTGTTTGCTGTGGCTTTACCGTTTGCTGGAACGTAGTGGCTGGAGCCTTGCGTTGGTATTTCCTGCAGATCTTATCTTCCATTTTGCGCGCTCCACCTGGTCCAACGTCTCATTCCAATCGATGTGCATATGAAACACCAACAAGGTGCATTCACATATGATTTATCGGGCCATGAAACAACGGCCGACAAATTATTCACCAAGTATCACACTGACTTCCTATCTGTGTGAGAACTCAAAAACAAAAAGCCTGTTCCTAGCCGTCTCTCCTATATCCCGGCATTATTTTGGGATTTTCCCATTGGCTCGCAGATCTTGAGGCGGGGAGCGGGCTGTGCAGACTCAAGTGTCCTTGAGCAGCTTAGCAACCTTACCTGGCCGTAGAAAACGAATATGTGACAGTCGCGCACAGCGACAATCGCGCACAGTGACAATCGCGCACAACCGGGTCGTCTCTTGCTACCAATTAGTCACCCCTACAACAGCATGCTGGATTCTGGGAATTCCAACCCCCATACCCTCCAACCGGACCGCACACCACAGTTCGCATTCACTGCTGCCTTGAGTATCACAGTTTTAATCATGGAAGTTACTTCAACTACACATGGAAAGCCGTGTGCGCATTATGACGGGTAAAGCTATCGAGAGTTTAGAAAGAAAGAAGATGGAACGATCATCTGGTGCTGTCTGAAAGAAATATCAAAACAATGTCGTGGAATTTTGAAGAGTAAGGATGCTGCCATACTGAATGTTACAAAGCATATATGTGGACCCCCTTACGACACACGCGTTGAAGTACATCAGAAACTTCATGCGGCAGAGAACAGAGCTCGAGCGGAAGATAGTTCAATTCCAAAAATTTACCATGAGGAGCTAGGAGATCTCAATAATAAAGGCTACGAATGTTTAACTGAAATGCCAGCCCAGTCAACTGTCAAGAGGAACTTGTACCGTCAGAGGAGTATATCACATGGAAACCAAAAGGAGCCAAATAATCGTGACAAAGTGATTTTGGATGATGGGAGATGGAGGCAGTTTCCTTCTTACGGATGATATGGAAGGTGAAAGAATAATTGTTCTGAGCCGTGAAAGATGCAAACAAAGTTTAAAATTGCATGAAAAATTCTTTATGGATGGTATTTTCAAAAGTGCCAGTAAACAGTTCTCCTAAATCTACACTATACATACGGATTACGGCAGCACTGACGAAGAAACAAATATACATCCTGTGGTGTTTACACTCTTACCTGACAAAAGAAGATTACTTATGTACGTATGTTTCGTGAAATTATCAAGGCTGTACCAGAATGGACCCCTAAGACAGTGACCGTAGATTTTGAAAGTGCTGCAGGATCTGCGTTCAAGGAAGTGTTTCCCTCAACGGAAGTAAAAGCCTGTTTTTTCACATAAAAAATGTGTATGGAGACAGGTTCAGGAGCTTGGACTAGCTCATGAGTACAAAGAAAATGAGAAAATTTGCCTCCGTATTCGTATGTGCCTAGCTTTGGCTTTCCTTAAACCAGAAGAATCACAGGCTCCTAATAACTCAAAACTAATGGATTTTTTCGACTACTTGGTAGGCACGTGGCCTGAGAATGATCAAATCCTAATTACCATGTGGAATTGTCACAAAAGACATCATCGCACGACTAATGCTGTTGAAGGATGGAATAATAGGATTAACAATGTACTTGGCAGACCAAACCCGAAGCTTACTTTGCTTGAGAGGGAAGCCGAGTCTTCAGGTCTCATGTATATGAGATCTGAATTGATTCTTCAAGGAAAGAGAAGAAAAAACACATACCAGAATTTGGACGAAACAATTGTAAAAACTGTTAACAGATATGAAAAGAGCGGCACATCAGATCATGTCTAAAGGCGTTGTCCTACATGCATGCACAAGCTTGAATAAATGTAGGTCTACTGTAAATAATAATCTATTATGACGAGTCTCTCTGGCTGATATGGATAATTTCATTATTTTAAATAAATGTAAATAAGTTGTAAATATTTATTATGACGAAGCTTCTTGGCTGACTTTACTAACTTTTACTTTTTGACTGTGTGGGCCGGTGTCGGGCTGGTGAACATCGAGAAGCGATAGGTAGATTGCGGAAATTTCTGGTCCTTTACGACCAAATTTTATTTTGATGCTACTGATTGACTTACAAAAGTTTCTTTCTTCTCTTCAACCTCACTTCCAAGTTCATCAGATTTTCTTGAAATGCACCTCGTAAGCAGACAAATCTAAGATTACATTTGTGTTTTACGATAGCAAAAATAAATTGTAGAGAAAAAAAGTAAGTTTGTTTTATTGTGTTTGAATATTTATTTTCCATTTCCTGTATATTCTGTCTGGTGATTCACAGTGTTACGCCGCACGATTTGGGTACTGAAGGTTCTCGGTCCAAGTCGCGGCCTCCGTTGTATGTAATTATTACAGGCCTTAAAATTGACTTTCACCTCTGGTGATGATGATTTGTCAATACTGCGATCCGTAAATTATAAAGTACACTGGAGAGGGGAGAGTGTGGCCCGACCTTTAAACTGTGCGCGATTGTTGCTGTGCGCGATTGTCACTGTGCGCGATTGTCACGACACCGTAGAAAACACCGTAATAGGTCTGGCTCCATCGTGTCGGCGTTCAAGCACGCTTGCCAAAATCCGCCCCACACTCACCAAAATGGGAAATTCCCTATCATCTCTGTACTCTCATCTTTCACCACCCGCGCCATGAATCATGCACCAACACACCATTATTTTATTACACATAAATATTATGTTCCATTGTCCAGTTATAATATAAAGAAATTATTATTATCCTATTAATTATAACTTAATTGTGGGGATCGCATATGTACCATTACAGTATAGTTACTGTGAAACATATTTATGATAAACTTCAACAATAAAGAGACCACAGTTATATATCTACAACATTTGTTTATGCTCGATGTCACATACATTTAAAATTGTAATTTAAGATATTCGTTCTTCTGTTACTGGTTTCATATACATATTTCAGGTAAGAAAAATAACTACTACATTGGCTAGTGAGTTAGTCAATTATGAAATGATCCATCTTGAAGAGGAAACTGTTCAGATGATGCTTCTATCAAACTAATATCATCAGCTAGGAAGGAGAAAATAGATAATTCACAGCTTAGTGAGCAAATTAAGAGAATATAGAGTTTTCTATGTAAGGAATCAATAAAAGATAATAAAATAAAAGCGGAAGAAAGTAAATTAAGTAAAAAGATTTTGGTACTGGAGAAAGTTTTCATTATTTTCGAATTTTAATTTATGTTTCACCTGAAACTTTTTTAACATCTGGCTACTGAAAATAATACATATGTATATTTATACTATTATAAATTGTAGGCGGGCTGCTTCTTTCTGTCGCTTTGTCCAAGGATCATGCAAAACTTATGGAATGGGGTTTCAACAGTTTCAATGCTCATGGTCTGGCTCAAAATCTGCGGATATTTAAGGAATAATAAATGATAATTGCTTCGCACCTAGAACAGATCACACTTCATATTGTTTCTTTTCTAAGTGATTTTTGAAATTTGTTTCTTCATATTCTTATACATAGTAAGTTAGAAAACAAGGTAAAAAGCAATCAGACCAACACATCACAGATTAACACACCAACAATGGGAATAAATTATGTAATTGAATTTACCGTGAAGGTTACAAATTTGACTACATTACAATCCCTTATGCGTTGATGTTAGAAGAAAACCATAGGGCGAACGGATTACTAATGCAATCACCAATTAAAAAAAAAAAAAAAAAAAAAAAAAAAAAAAAAAAAAAAAAAATTGTATTGCAAGAAAGGAAGATTTTGATTATCATTTATTAAATTAATTTGTTAATAACGTTTAACATGGGATACCTTCACATTTTTTACATTAAATATATAATGTTTATGTTTCACAATTTAACATTTATTGATCATTTTATTATAGTACATAAGTCAGGCATCAAAAGCAACAAACAAAATATACTTATTACAATGCAAAGGAAATACATGACCAAATTCAATTTTGTCTCTAATATGAGATAGATACCAGCATTTGGTATGTTATAAAATGCTCCATCATTATCAAAATAAAACAAAAAATAAGGAAAAGTCGGGCGCCACTCGGCAAAGCTCAGCTTTAAATGGTAGAGCCACTGAGAAATACTCTCATCTATACAGGTCTCCCAGTCAGAGCGTTTAAGTTTACATCAAAGTATAGAAATGCATCGGAATTATTGAAACTTTATAAATTATTATTTCTAGTGCCTTTAAACATCACCGCTGCTTATGTGGGGTTCACAACCACCACTCCCTCACAATATCACCTCGGTGCACTATAGCTGTGGCCAGATGAATTGGCGGGTCAGTGTGAACGCGCTGTTGCCGTACTTTGGGACAATCTCGCGATGCGCTCTCTTTCTATCACCTGAAAATTGCAACGCTGTGCGGCCTCTGTTGCCTAGTCCAAGCGGCAACCCACCCCCAAACCTTCCACCTCCCTTTCAACACACAAATTATGTGTGAACCTGTGAATCGGAGTTAGAAAGTGTGTCTGTGTGAGGGTGAGCTTGCTCGAGAGAGGATATTTTGATTTTAACGATTTGCGATTTTTACTTGCGATTTAAATAATTCGTTTTAGTTATTTATTAATTATAGTAATTTAGTGTCCTAATTTTACTGAACAAAAAGTGCAGTAACTTATAATTAGG